>QZGG01000340.1:0-160723 GCA_006409495.1 Sedum album | reverse complement strand
TTAATTTGTTCGGAAGAGGTTATAGGTGATTATCTTAGTAGGAGAAATGACAAAATTTTAGTGGGTGTTTTTTAATCTAACGATTGATATTCATAACTGTCAATCCTCAATCATTCATATTTTTTGCAAATCAATCCACGATTTAATTAAAAATTAATCTTAATATCAACCGTCGAGTCAATTAAATCAATGAATAAGATTACGTCATTATTTCGATCTTACATAAAATAAAACTATCGTCTTTCTAGAAACTAACCCTTAATTTGTATATGTTTATTATTTATATTTAAAATTATTATATTAATTTTGTAACAATTTGTTTGCGTGTTCGTATAAATACTTAACCTTATTGAATGACTGTTCAATGGAGTCAGTCTTCTACTTAATTTTTATGGAAGACTAGATAAGCTTACGCAACCTGATAAGTACAGATCTAAACATCTACTTTGCATCTTAATATACTGTTGCATCACTATCTAAGACCATATCCAAGCATTACTCATATGTTATGTATATAAATTTAGCATCCAGTTTTGCTATATTCGGTCGTTGATCCTCCTTTGAAAGTAGTTGCCTTATGTATACAGACATGTTACAACAAATTCCTAGGAAAGTCATTAATATATTTATTACTTGCATCTCACGGTTGAATGTTCAAAACTGGTGGCGGACATTTTTTATAATCCACCTGGTTACAATTATAATACGGTTAATTATAAAAATATGTTCTGAATTTTTATAACATTTCACTTAGAGGAAATTTTCGATTAAAGGTCCAGATTATCTCGATTTTCAATTCAATGACTAGACTGTTTCAATTTTAAATTTCTGGACAAATTAGAAATAATTTCATATTTATTTTTAAATTAAAAAATTGAAATAGTCCTTAGAATTGGAAATTAAGATAACGTGCTTAAAATCAAAAATTAAGATAATATGAATATGGAAATGAAAATGAAAGCTGAAAATTTATATTTTGAATTAACTGTTTATAACATAAGCTTAAGAAGATCAATGCGTGATATGATTAATTATTTAGAGTCCACAAGGTTCTAAGTGTGTTTAAATACATTTATTTTCTTAATGCTTCTCCAACAAATTGGTGGATTTAGGCAAGGCACACCAACTGATGAACATTCAACTGCACCAACGTCATTTGTCGATTACATCTATCATTGATTCTCTTAATACGAATTTTGATTGGCTAGATTAACGTCTTATATTGTGTAAATGGTCTATTAAAAGACTAAGGGTGTTTAAATAGAAAGGATGACAGAGTATCATGAAATAAACAATTGTAAAAGCATATGTCGAGGGTCAGCTGACTTAACTTCTAGGTCTTTCTAAATTCCTAACTTTTCGGAGCGTAGGTCATTCTAGCTCATAGGAGTGTTTGAGTTGATCACTGGATATGGTGGAGAATTTGTTTGTCAAGGAACTTAGGTGGTATTGATGTGTTACTTATGCGACAGGTAATCATTGGATTACAATTATAAGACGAATGATTGTTGTATCTTGCATAAAATATAGAAGTGTCACTCAGATCCCAATTTATGCAATTTAAGGATATTTTAATAAATTTGGCTAATTTAATGAAATACCTTAATCATTAACATCCAAACCAAGGAGTTTCATAAACTATCAAAGGTCATGGTTCTATGCCCAGTTACCTCACCTTGAAGTGTCTTGGAACTTGGATGATGGATGACTTTGGAGGTTGACTTTCGAGGTTTGAGTCTTGTGATCGGTTCTCTGTGGAAGTGATTTCATCCGCATGAATGCGTAGATTGTTATTGTCATGAACATGATAAGTGTATCGATCGAGTAAAGAGTGCTTAATGAAGCGGTTGTTGCAGTAGGTCGTGGAGAGGGGATTCCGAAATTCATAACAACCTACATTGTGTATATAGATGAATAAGAATGTAGAATCTCACAAAAAAATCGTCACAAGTAAGATAATCTTATAAAAAGAAAAAAAACATAAATATATGTCTCAAAACATAAATAGATGTCTCAGGTTTGGATTACACGGTAATTAGTATGCTCAAAAGTGTATCCCATACTAAAAAGGAAAAATCTCTAGCGAGGCAATCTTTTGTTCCATGAAATCGTTTTCACTTATAATGATATAATGTGTTATTATTGTATATTTTAATATTATTTGTTTTCTTATTCGTATTTATCACAAATTTTGTTCAGGGCACCCTTTGAATTACGATAACGTTAATTTATTGCTAGATTTTAGGATAGACAAGCTTTGTCACACAGCACACTGCATGCCGTACTAGATTTATTAAAACAGACTGAGGTTGGCGACTACAACCAGAAACTGCCAAGTTACACTACAACTGCCAAATCACTGACTCAAGCAACGATCTCTTCGGACGAACTCTCGCCTCCAGAGGGTTCTTCATTTCACTAGACAGCTTGAGCAGCTCAGTCAAGTCCACAGGCTTACTCCCCGGGAGCCACTCAAACTTGTGCATCATTGTGGCCACCCAAAAGCTCACAGTAGCCATCCCTAAGTTCTTACCAGGGCAAATCCTACGACCGGACCCGAATGGGCAAGCCTTAAATCAGTCCCCATTATGGAGAACTCAGGCTGGTTTTCGCTAGCTAAGAAACGATCAGGGTTGAATGTAAGCGGGTCGGACCAGACTTCAGGGTCACGACAAATAGCCCACATGTTAACCATCGCAGTGGTCCAGCCGGGATGTGGTATCCATCCACAGTAGTATCGGTGATGGATAAACGAGCCCATGAGAGCAAAGGGCCTGGAGGATGCATTCTTAGCACTTCCTTATCACTGCATTCAAGTAGGTCAATGACGCCACGTCAGACTCGTTGACTTGTCTTGACCTGCCGACGACCTTGTCAAGCTCCTGATGGACCTTTGACTGAATGTCCTGGTGCATCACCAACCTCGCAACAATCCATTCTATCAGCACCGCAACCGTGTCGGTTCCTCTGAAATCATTTCCTGCATTTTATTTACAAAAACAATTTACAAAAAACAGAACAGTTAGTAAAAACAGAACACGATTCCCACCGACATGCACACGTGTAATAAAAATGTTTAAATGACGTCATGACAAACAGCTTCGTTACCCAGAGGACAGCGATCATGTCAGAATCCGAGAGCTTATCTTCACCTTCCAGCGAGAGCAGAACATCAACAAAGTCCGGTGCTCTCCCATCCATTGTTCTCTCACGATGCTCTGCGATTATACGTCCAACGAATTGATTCACTTTTGGAACCAAATCGAAGCATCTCGATCTGATCCTCTGGAAATCAAACTCCGCAAGCCACGGGAGATGATCGACCAGTTGAGTTGACCAAGAAGATCATACCCTTCATTTACCATCTCCTTCAACGCTCTGACTTCTTCTTCGTTTAAGTTTTTCATCTCGTAGCCAAAACAGAGCACATCATATTGTTCAACGACGCCGTTTTCAACACATCTTTGACTTTCACATCATTCTGTTCAACAACGCCGTTTTGTTCAAACGCTGACAGCACTTGTGACGCGATGTTTGACCTTTGAGATTCCGACGCCTTGATCTGTTTCGGAGAGAACATATGAGTAGAAGCGATCCGACGGAGGGTTCTCCAGTAGACCCCATAAGGAGCAAACCCAATAGCTCGATTGAACAACAAGCTGTAAGCAGATTCCTTAATCGGTCTATCAGCAAAAACAGAGCTGTTGAGAATCTCCTTAGCGACATCCGCGTTGCATGTGACGATCACGCGAGTCTGGCCAAGTGAGTAAGCCATGAGTCTCTTTGCATTGAGCTTTTTGGCAGCAGCAGCGATTTTGTGGTGAGCTAGGTTTGTCATGATACTCATGCTTCCAAACAGAGGAATGCCTCTAGGGCCAGGGATCGAAACGCTGCGTCCTTTAGTGGAACGGTGTAGTTTTGATAGGAAATAGTATATTCCCCAAGCATGGCCACCTGGGTAGACCCAGAAGAGAATGAGAGTGGACATGAATGTGAGGAATAAGATGGTGAAGGAGGTTGTGAGACTGAGGCCGGTGAAGGCTTGTTGGCATTTGGCGGCGAGGATGAGCCAGAAGGTGTTGTCGGAGGTTTTGGAATCCATGACGAAAGGAAAACAGAGTGATGGTAGTTGAAGTGTTGGTAGTGTGAGTTGATATCTGATGGTGCAAATTTGGTTGGATGTTTGATGCGTATTTATAGTGCATTTTTGGCATTTTTATATTCTCATAAGTCATAAGTATTTGCTTCAGTTCAATTTCTGGGTAATTCATGTTTAATTTTATATATATCGAATAAACTACATAGTTGTATATATATTTGAATAAAACTTTATAATTTTCAATTTGTAACGGCTTAACAGTGAGCCATCTGGTCTCTGAGATTTCTGGTCTCAAACGTCGGGGGTTCAAGCCCTCCCTAGTGTATCTCCGCCTTGAGTCTGGGGTCTGTTTAGTCGTTAAGCTGCGTAGGCATAAATTTAAAAAAAATTGTAGCATTTATTTTACATGTCTTTATTGGATTTAAATCAAAACCAAAGTTGGTTGGTTAAAGATGCAATCGTGCAAGGAATGTATGAGGATCTTGTTAATTAATTTATTTAGGAATTGAGCAGGTAACTTACATTGCATATTTGATTTGTTCTTCGATCCTCAACTTTCCTCTCTCTAGATATTCTTGTAATTTAATCGAGAGAGAATCGTTGGACTTAGCAACTGGAGTTTAGTATTCTTCTCGATACTTAGATATGTGAAGTTGTGAATAATCAATGGTTAAATATAATAATCCGGTTTCATATAGGTTGAGACTTGTCATGACATCATTTTTCCAAATACTTATTCTTGGCCTTTTCCTTCACATTTTCTACATCACTTCATAAGACTGTTCTTCATTGACAAAGAAACATGTTTATTTCATCATCCCTATGGCTAGGGCTTCAGCTCCTACGCAAAAAAATGATCAAAACAAATATCTTGTGTGAAAAAATATGGTGAATGTTCAACTTGATTTGGGTGTTTAATGGTTGGGATTTTGTCATGATGATATTTAAATTTCTTAGATTTTATTATTTTTTAATCTTTGGCGTAGATTGTTTTTGTACAAGAAACGGGGTGCCTATAAAATTATCTATTTAGGAATAGTAGTTATATATTTTAGTTAGACAAAGTTTTTTGTATTATTTATTTTTTTGATAGAAAGTTGCTTGTATTATTTCAAATTTATGATATGTGGGAATTCGGAATGTTTTTATGCATAAGCAACGTTGCACCGACCTTTCACCACGCGTATATCATGCATTCTTGAAATACACGTGTGATTTATAGCCCTAGTTTAACTTTGTGAGAGGAACTTGTGCATACTCCGATGCTCTTGTATTTGTATCTAACCACAGTAACAGAAGTGGTTAGTAAGAGAAAACAATAATTAAGCGGGGTCAATAGGAAAAAACTTCAGAAAAAATTGAACACGGGGGATAGAGGAGTGCATGGCTAAACACGTGGATATGTAAGTTATTGTGATATTGAATTCAGTGTAATATGTTCTTGTATCAACTGTCGACGAGGTCACATTATCTTTCTGGATGTCTACAGCAGTTACTATTTTATTATCATTGCTTTCTCGGAAGTGAGTCATCATGGACGTACTTGACTATAGTGCTCACTTAGTTTCTGTCATTATTCTTTATGGGTACCGAGGCAAAGTACTCGGTTTAGTCGTCATTTCTTATTTCCTAATTTTTTTAGACTAGACTGAGTCAGACTAACTTTTAGTTAGCCTTTTAAGTCCTCTAAATGTACCTTTGGCCTTAGTGCCTTTTCATCAAAAAAAAAAAAAAAACTGTCGACGAGGTCACGTGTCATGATCGAACTTCCACCTATTTGGTCTTGCAATCCCACCGTCATGCACGAACCACTGTCTCCTCCTGCCATATTTTCAATCTCGCCATCTCGGCGAGCTAGCCGGTACCACAGCTACTCCCACACCCACTCGACAGACAGTGGCGGATCCAGGGCTCGAAGTCGGCAGGGTACGAAATTAAAATCTATGAAATATTTATATAATTTAATAAGAAATTATTATTAATTTTTTCAATATAAAACTAAATTTAGACAAAGATTTCATGAAAAATGAGAAAAACAGAAACATATATAAATAATTTAGAGGACAAAAAGTTGAGAAAAATCAAAAAAGGTCCAAAAACAACATTAATTTGGGAGTCGCATGAATCGAACCCAAGCATGATCCTGCGGGCAAAAGTGACAAACCGCTTGACTACATGTCATTATTTGTTTAAAACTAAAGAATTTAAAGTATATTTACTAATTTTGTCTCGTTTAAAGTTTATTTAAAGAGTTTAAACGAGTGATTAGTAAGGTTCCGCCCGGACTTGGCAGGGTACATGGCCCCTGCCAGCCCCGGCTGGATCCGCCCCTGTCGACAGACATCTTTAATTCTTCAATAGAGTAACACCGATAATCAGTATTTTCCACAATACTCTAAATCTTAAAAATGAAATTTTGAAAAAATAGAGTAAAAAGAAATGCTGGAAGCTGGTACAGCCAAATTAAGTGAAACGTCAAAAATAGTATTCCCTCATTTTAAATAAGTAACCTGTTTGGCTCTTTGGAGACAATCCATTGATTTGAACCTAACTAAAATCCAACTAGATTCGATTTAAATTCAAAGAACATAGCCATGAGCTCTCATTTGCGCATGTAACCTACAATGCTAGCTAGCCAGCCCCTATTAGAAAAACAAGGCTCCTGATATTCACTGATTTGTGTTTTGCTTGTTTTTTTGTGTTATTTGATACATTGTCCGTTGCTAGTTGAAGACTGAAGTAGTAAAAAAACAAAAAAGTATGTGCTTTTTGACCGCCATGTGTCAAGCTGCATGCAATATTGAACATCGTGTGAGAATGCAGATAACCGACTTAGAGAGGACTCTCGCATGCTGCACACTTTCCTCAAATGCTCTGGTGCACTGGTGCAGTTGTACAACGGTGGACGGGTGGAGTCGGTGCTGGAAAAAAAGAGAAAAAGTTATAGTTGGTCCCACGATACAATCTGACAAACCCTGCCCGTAGATTCCCACTGTCTGTTGTATTATTGCGTTGCGGTCCAAAATCCAAATATTGCAAAACGAGACGAGACCCTCATTTTTGTTTTTAACATGTCTATTTTTAGTCAAGTCCTACATTAATTTATTCTGATATTATTTTCTTTGAAGTTATGTATTTTTGTTTATTTATTAGTAATTACGACACTTGATCTCATTTCAATAAAAAAAAGAAAACTGAACGTATATCATTATTACTACTGGAAATGAAAGTAAAAGAATATTTAAGTTCATAATAACACTCATTTACATCTTACCCTTTATTTTGCATTCATGCATCGTCATCTCAATCGTTGAGTTCATCCTTTAATTTATTGATTGACACGTGATTACTTTTGTGTTAGTAAATTTGATTTGAATTAAGTGTATAAAATTAGAGTTAAAATAGTTATCCATCAATGAATAAATTAGAGGATAAGATGAACGATTAAAATGAGTATCGCGAGATAAGAACACGGATATAATTAAGTACTCATCATCTTTAATTTCATCTACAAGAGCACCAATTTACGGATTTAGCTCATGATGTAAGGCTGGTGCGGTCAAAGACCATTATTGTAGTCTAAATGAATTCGCACCAAATCTGCAGAACCTTAAAGGTCATTATTCCATTCAGTTTTGGGGCTTTATTTAAAGCTAGCCAAAAGAAGAAGTCATGCGGATGATGCATTATTTACTTATTTGATTCATATGATGATATCACATAGATATATTATTCTATCATATTATTTTTGATTGATGATATGATTCTTAAAGATATAAGATGCTTCTAAGATTTGATTAGCTCCCAAGCTGATTGTGTGCTATTTGAAAATCTTGGGCATATTGTCCACCAAAATTTTTCCCTCATCCTTCTTGTACCCCAATTTGATTCATACAAAATAATACAATCTAATATTACATGTAAGCACCAAGAGTCTAGTAGTGTAAGACTAATATTTTATAGATTGTTTTTTAAAATTTATTGATTACTGATTGGATGGTGCCCAAATTAAGTCATGGATACATTCACCGAGAATTAAACTGATCAATACTTAACAGTTGAATGATTGACTGTTAGACCGCTACTTTTTACTGCTACAATTTATATTTGTAAGATAATTAAACTCATGAAGAATACTCAAGCATGAAGCCACACACAACTGGAACCTCAAATCAAATATTATAAGACATCAGCAAGGAACAGCTGCATTTAATTATTCTGGTCATGCCTTAGCATATATATATGTTCATGACCTTTTCACGGTCTAGTTGAAGAACATAAGAATAAACGTCCGAGAAAAAAATATACATTTTCAAGGCTAAGTCAATTTCCTCCTCCTTTTTGCTTTCTTTGCGCACACATCTAAGAATATTTAGTATATTCATAAACTTATGTCCCTTAGGTTTTAAGATATTAAGCCAGAAAGAAGGACATTTGTGTCATTTCGACCATGGATACATTTAGCAAAGCTCTTCCTAGAATATTCAGGTATTATCTGAAGCGATCCAGTCCAGAATACAGATGCATGGAACTAAGATGAAGTCAGTCAACCCAAGAACATACATTGAATGAATGAATTCACATAGTCTATTCAGTCAAAATTTATTGTAGACTTGGGTTTGATGAGTTGTTTTCTAGATATAAAAGTGGCAAAAGGAGCAGGTCGTGGTGAATACTGAATGATATCTATCTTGGACACATCGTCATCGACATCGTTGGGACAGGGATGCGTTGGGATTGACTGTGTGTGTCTTACAAAATGTTTCAAATGCTAACTTGATGAGTGATGAGTAGTATTTGTAGACCAATATTAATATATTTGACAATAGTTTGGGTTGTCTGTTTTTATCAATTTTGAGTTCTTATACGGCCTTTTCTGTAGTATTGATTGGTGTTTTCCATTTTAGAACAGACATGTCTGTTAGTGTTAGCTTAGTAGCTTGAGATGAAATGTGGTGGAAAATGTTGGAAGGAATTTAAACGAGAATTGGGCCTCGTTTATCTTTGAGCTTAGTGGGCCTGACTATTTGTAATAAACTCACTAGGTCGATTATTGAATTATGAATTTGATACCCAAAGTAATAATAAAACTTTAATCAAATGGGTGTTATTTTGCTATAAACTTTTTTAGAATTATGAACTATTTTCAAAACTACATATTCATTTTGTGACGATTTAAACAAAAATTGTGTGCCAATTATCATCACTATACTGTGAACTCTCAACGAAGTTATAAGTTACCATCTTACACATTGAAAGGAACTCTTATGCGAGGGTCTATGCCTTCAAACACTGATAGTTCTGAAAAATAATATCTTCGTCGTAATCTGTGCTATCAATCTAGTCCTCGGCAGTGGCCATGGGGCTGCTGATTAGGCTCTCATCATTGCAATGTCGCATGCTCTCCTGCTGATATTGACAGTCTACTAAATACATACACGCCTCTAATTTTCCCTTCCACAGTAACAGTCAAAGCTTGCTTAATCTATAACAGTGGAACCAATCGGGTTTTTAATCCAACAGCAGTATCTTTCTGTTTCTCATATAGATTCATTAGGACATTGATCAGCATGTCAATAGTTTCAATTACCTGGCAGAGGTGGCCGAGTCCTGCAATTGACGTACAAACTGCCCCTTCATTCGAGGTCGCTGCTCTGCTAGCTGTTTTCTGCTGTGGTACCGAACCTGCACACAAAGTGTGACAAGCTTCAAGAATCATCTATTTACGAGTAGCCTACTGTGTTATGTCACTTTTGCAATGTATATAGTCCCAAAGCTCTACGCTGGATAATCATCTACATGCTCAAAGAGTTGAAACTGGTTTCTAGAAAACTACACTACAATAACTAGTTCTGGTTCTCACCTTTTTCTCAAAACACCTCTCCTTCCTTTTCTGCCGGAATTTCATTAGAGCTGCTTCCCTTTCTCTTGAACGAAGCGTGTCCATCCTATTTGGTCCCCTTCCTTGGACTGTCGCACTACTGGAGCCAGAATCATCAACTAGTTTGCTATTTGTGGTGTTCTCATTAAGTTTTGCACACATACTGCTGCTGTTAAGTCTATCACACTTTGATGACCCAAGCATAAAAGCCACAGATCCTATGCAATCCTCCATCACTGACTTAGTTTTCTCTCATGCTCATCAGCAGGACTTTCTGCATTTATTCCATTTGAACATACAGCTTTGTATTCAATCACCGCCTCTCCAGCCTTAGAATTGACCATTGAATAAGATGGCAAGGAGCACCTGAATCTGTTGCCTGTGTTGTACCTGCACAAAGAAACTTTTATGACCAGTGATGTTCATAAAATTATGTTGGATCAATGAGCCCACGCAAAAATGCTTGTTTACACATCAAAGCATAACCAACGATGATAACATTCGTGTCCTTGTGTAGTGAGTAAATATGTATGAGAAAATATCATCGAGTTCTCTCTAGTATGGACCAAGACAGAGGTAATTAAAAACAATGTTAACTCCAAATGGGCACCCACTAATGAGGGTATCTCTTCTGTCCCAGCCACAATGTATCATACTAGCACTGTAGTTCGACACTAAAAGGTATTTCTTCAAAGAAAGAAAACAACTGTTGACCATCCATTTACACAACAAAGGCCATTGGTGCTGACACTATGCAATAAAACCTAATTAGTATCGCAGGTACTGCTGGCTAGTGGCCATTAGAGCAGCACTGCAAGATGAGATAATGATCATGTACCTCGAGAAGGCTGATGCTGATGAATGGTTTAGCAGGCATCCTCCATCATTTTCACTTATTCCAGGGCAACTTGGAGCTGACCCCTGTAGGGTTAAATCCGGTTGATGACCACTAACTGTATCAGATTTTCCAACTTTAAATTTGGAAGTTTCAGACATTCCCTTGAAATCACCAAATGAACCTATCAAATCCATGGCTGCAGGAGACTGTGATTCCTGAGAGAAGACACCCCTTACAGGAAAATGAATAGCATCATTCCTTTGTTCCCCTTGAACATTAGGTCCTTCAGGTGTGCATAATTTTGCTCTTTTCAGGATGGCCCCATCATCTAAAACCCTGAGTTCAGCTAAATTTTTAGTTCCATTGCCGATTATCTCCATTCCACTTTCTGCTGTAATGTGCGGTCAAACAAGTCAGCTATGTTAATTTGGTAGGAATCGGTGACAGCGGACATAAAGTAGAAAACATACTTCCAACTGTACCATTAAAACCTGATACGTCATCTATTTTAACACATTCCTCATCTAAATTGTTATGAGTTTTCATCTTGTCCATTGAATCGTCACTCTCCATCTGAGACAGATCATACACAAAATATCATTAATAACAAAATTAAACTTTCACAAAATTCTTATAAATCTCCATGTTTTCAGTCAGGTACCTTCAAAATAATTTTTGTCTCCTTGCATCCTGCTTTGTTCTGTTCGGATGAAATATAAACATTCGAAGGACTGCTTACAGAAGTCTTTTCTGAAGCCGCACCAATTTTTGGACATGCTTCACTGATACTTGGAGATTTATTTTCTGCAGTTGACTGGAACAACAATAACCTGAATTAGCACCACATGAACTGATAAAATTTAGGGTTAATTACAGATGACCACCCGCATAATATGCCATATTCCATGCCACCACCCTTATATTGTAATATTACATTCGACCACCTTTATAACTAAAAACTTTCCAAAGAACCACCTCAGTTAACGGCAGTTAACGGAGAGGGTGGTTAAATGGAAACAAAATTGATTATAAAGGTGGCGAAGTGGAAACATATTTATTATAGAGGTGGTTTATTGTAATAAAAATACTATTATTATATTAAAAAATTAATATATTTAACGGTAACGGTGACAGTACAGTGCGTGGGTGGTTGATTGGAAATTTTATACTTATAAGGGTGGTGGAATGTATTATTACAATATAGGGGTGGTTTGGTGGAATATAGCATATTATACGGGTGGTTATCCGTAATTAACCCTAAAATTTACCTCATGAGGAAATGTGAAACTTACTATTTGCCTCCTCCAAACATGCTGCCAAATATTTTTCAACTCGTTCTTCCTAATCGGTTTTATGAGAAAATCAGCAGCCCCTTTGAGCATGCACTTAACTACTGTACTGACGGAGTCTTTGGATGACATCACTGCTAATTATGCAGAGGAATACATTCAACTGTCAGCCTATAGTTTCAAAAATATACTCAATTATCCAACATTAAGCATACAGCAACAGCATACTTACTTACAACAGGAATCCTTTTGCACACATGATGGTCCGTAACCAAAGTCAAGAGAGTGAATCCTGATATTGACGGCAAATCCACCTCTGTTAATACAAGATCAATGCTCTGTGGATTCTCTTTTAACACCTCCCATGCCTTAAGTCCATCAGAGAACGATGTAACTGCGAAAGTAGCAGCGTCTTCAGTTCAGAAAATGTGAAATAATTCCTTAACACATCTGCATGACTACTACATTATCTGCCAATATCAAGACCTGGCTATACGCTCCTTTGCTTACAACGATTAAGATGAATTCTAATACAAACTCGAACCTTATTCAAGCTGCAAATATACGAAAAATTGAGAAAAATTAATGCAAGGAAATCCGAAAGAGTTGAAAATGAACCTTTATAGCTGCATTTCCGGAGAAGCGCGGAAATGACATTCCGAGTTGAATCATCCGGTTCCACAACCAACACTCTCAGCACCTCAGCCGCTGTAAAATTCTTCACCTCCATCCACTATCGATCAAACCCTAACTCGATCAAACCCTAGCGCTATCAAACCGTAATTCAATCACAATTTTAGCAACTTTAGTAAACGACAGAGCAGAGAGCGAGAGAGTCTTTAAGGAAGATTTAGTGGACGAAATTTGATTCGATATCTATTTCGTAAAGTATCTGGTGTGGGGGGACGATGACGTGGCAACTTCTGAGCCATCAGATCCGATTAATTGTATTAGGTGGTGAGGGTCCACCACGTCATCTTCTGATCCCTGACTGAGAGACTGCCACGTCGTTGTGGTAGTAGTGAGTATCTTTGGATGTGAAATTCCAGAAGCTTCTATAGGATAATTTTCTGACATGATTGAGAAAGTGTATGTTGGATCTCTCTGGAAACAATGTTTCTAAATAATCTTATTAATACTTGATAATGCATCCTCTTTATTTTGATATGTTTAATGTTTCTTCTTTTTAGAAGGTAGTAACATAGTGTATAATCAATACAGATTTTATATACGAATATTTGTTTTAATTATTTAATTATTAGATTATGAAAATGACCGGTAGGCCGCAACCCCTTTCTACTATATTTTTTAGAGTGTTTATTGAATACTATTGCCTTACAAGGTTTTGGATACACTTCCACTGTTCCATGCATTTACTTGTAGAATTCCATGACCCAAATGTTGCTGAAGACACCTGCATGTCTAGTCTAATACCCTAAATCCTGCTTCTGCCGGCATCCGGTATTTCAAGTACATTAGCTTTCACACCACTATGACCTTGCCGTTTCCCGGAAGAGTTTTGTAGCAGTTCTTTAACAGTTTTATGCTATCAATATATCAGTGGTCAGCAGCATCTTTATTGGAATACTACCAATAACTAACTAAATCTATATCATGACGAAAAACTGTCCAATTGATGGTGGGTGAAGTTTTTATTGGATTAATAAAGGTTGAGTTTTATTTAAGTAGATTTTTATTTGCTATTAATGGCAGGCAATATTTTAAGTTTTTGGAACATGAGATAGAAATAAAAGGGTTAACTTCATCAAGTTTGCATCATTTTTCTCTATTTTTAGGCTTTGGCGGACGGATTTCTACTACAAAATGAGTACAACTAGATACCCTGTCTGTCATTACTTTTTGATTTATGTCCTCATATATAATTGTTTTAATTTTATACCAATTTTTTATATTTGGTGAATTGTTAAAATGTAGAATTTGGAATCAGTCATCTTGTAAGTATTTGGAGTGAATCAATTTTTCCCACTGTTTGGATCAAGGAAAAAGTAAGGGAAAGAAGATGGAATGATTTTTTTAAAGGAAATGTAATTTCCAATTGAAGACTGTGTAGAAATTTTATATTTATCTTATAGAGTTTTCTTAATTTTCTTTAATTAACCACACCAAGCACTCTCATTTGCAATTCAATTTACTTTCCAACCCTCAAAATTTCCATAAATCAAAAGATTTGAATGAATAATCCAAAAAAAAGATAGGGTTAATTACGAAAAACCACCCTCATAATAGGGGGTTTTTCACGGCACCACCCTTATAATGTGATATTACAGTAAACCACCTCTTTCTCTACTCCGTTATCATTTAACCACCTCTCCGTTAACAGAGGTAGTGAATTGATAATGGAAATGATTGTAGAGGTGGTCAAGTGAAAATTTATTTATTATACGGGTGGTGTATTATAATAAAAATAATACTATTATACTCAAAATTTAAAATACTTAGCGGAATATTTGACGGAATAGTGTCGAGGTGGTTAAATGATAACGGAATGATAAAAAGAGGTGGTTTACTGTAATATCACATTATAAGGGTGGTTCCGTGAAAAACACCCTATTATGAGGGTGGTTTTTCGTAATTATCCCAAAAAGATAAGAAGAAAATGGTTTTTCTTACCATGTGATCATACATACCAATATACCTTAAACATTTTTCTCTTTTAAACTAATTAAGCAATATTTAAGAACAAGTTACATTTGTTTACAGTAAAAATGGAAATGTCTTACTAAATGTTTTATTTCTTGTAAGAATCGACACCTAAATTAGTAGTAAGCTCATTAGTCAAATTAGTGGTATATTAATTTATTTAAAATGAAAAAAAAACTAATGAAGGCTCTGTAGAAAACATCCCATAAAATATATGGAAATCCCATATACTGATTTTTCTTACCCTAATTATGTAGACTTTTAGTATCAATTTATTCATGGAAAATAAAATGAAACAAATTACTTCCACCTACTACATTTCTATGTATAAATGGTGCATATGAGCAAACTACTCAGTCATTACCAAGTTACACATATCTAAGTCCAAACAAGAAACCATGTCGACTAGGGCTCCGATCCACCCCGCGCCAGCCAGTACCGGAGAAGATAAGGACTTCGCTTATGCAGCACACTTGTTCAATACTGTCATGCTCCCTATGGTGCTCCAAGAAGCTGTTCAAATGGACTTGTTTGATATCATAGCTAAATACGATCAAGGTCGTGGACTGACAGCTGAGGATATTGCTGCCAAGTTAAACACTAGTAACCCTGAAGCACCCTCCATGCTTGATAGGATGCTCTGCATGCTAACTTGCCATGAAGTTTTGAAATGCTCGATTTCGGATAGTGTTAGATTTTACTCCGTCACGCCTGTGGCCATGTGCTTTGTTAAAAATGAATCAGGACTGTCCCTTGGATCAAGACTTCCTACTCATAAACTGTTCCTTGAGAGTTGGTATGTGATTCTAATTTTTCTACCGATCGAATTTCATCGTGTTTTTTAGAAACTAAGACATTCCCACATTTGAATTCACATGAATGTTTTAAACTGTAGCTTTCAGCTCAAGAATGCAGTATTGGAAGGGGGAACGCCATTCGACAAGGCACACGGGATGCCCTTGTTCGAATATATGAGCAAGGACCAAAAGATCAATCAGGATTTCAATGAAGCTATGGGAAATCACACAAACATATTCATGTCAAAATTTCTTGAAGGATACAAGGGACTCGAGCAAGTTAACCGACTTGTTGATGTTGCCGGAGGGTTAGGCGCCTCGCTCAGCAAGATCACCTCCAAGTGTCCTCACATTAAGGGCATCAACTTTGATCTGCCTCATGTCATAGCAGATGCTCCATCTTATCCAGGTATGAAAATTTGTCTCGAAATACTTATAAAAGTCAGATCACTAGGACATGATTGATTCTTATCGGTTTGTCCCTTTCATTTCACAGGTGTGGAACACATTGGAGGGGATATGTTTGAGAGTGTCCCGTCCGGGGATGCCGTGTTCATGAAGGTATACATATCAATTCCGATCATTCGATTCATTTCTACATTTTACTACTAAACAAACACTTGATGTACATTGGATGCAGTGGATACTTCATGACTGGAGTGATGAATACTGCATAAAACTGTTAAAGAATTGCTACAAAGCTCTTCCGGAGAACGGTAAGGTCATAGTAGTGGAAGCCAATGTACCTGAAGTACCAGACAGTAGTCATGCTGCTAAGAGTGCAAGCTTATATGACATGGTAATGCTATTAATCGGAGGGAAAGAGCGAACGGCAAATGAGTTCCTGACACTAGCAAAAGAAGCTGGTTTTTCGGGTATTAGACATGCAGGACTCTTTAGCAACTTTTGGGTCATGGAATTTTACAAGTAAACCTTAAAATATGTACTTTTTGATTCAATAAGCATCACACAAGAAGCAAGAAATAGTAGCTTTATCAAGTTTCAATAAGAGTATGTTTAGAAACATTGATTATTGTTTTCACCTAATGAATTAGGTTTATTTTCTACTTTTAAATCCAATTCATATTACAAAAAAACCAACAAAATAGAGAAAAAAAGAACTCAAAACATCAGTTGTTGGTTGGTATGAAATACATTCGTTTTGATGTTTTACAATAAAACAGATAGTTTTGTCTAAACTCTTATCAAAACGACGTAATTTTAACTCGTATCAAATTCTTTTGCTACAATTGATTTGAATCCGCTATAAATCCATCAGGTTTCGGATCCTTATCTGGTGCAGCGAGCAGCTAAATATTGCGATTTATAACGACGTCGTTTCAACATTTTTTACTAAAATACTAAATTGTGTTGCCTAAACCCTTTATATGAAACTATATCATTTCATTTATCAAAAAACTTTCATGCACTAATCTTAATACTCATGCGTCCCATTGCCTGATCACGCGCATGTCACGTGTCCGATCAGTAGAGATGCTATCTGGAGTATAATGGGCCTGTTCAATTGGAGCCTAGTTGGGCTTGAATCAGATGCTTATTTTCATATTATGGAAATGTGATAATGTCCGTATGTGATAATTTTTCTAAGAGTTTATTGTTTAGAAATGATATGAATTTCCAAAGGAGATGTAGTTTAAGGTTTTAGTTGAATGGTTGAAAAAGTTAGCAAAAATTGGACACTTTTAGATTATAAAAAAAGATTGGAGTTGCTAAAATGTTAGTTCTTCTTTCAACTTCAGAAAGCAATATGAAATGAGCTTTTGAAATCAGTTTTGCTTGCATATATTGTTAGGGAATGTATCATGTGGAACCCTCTTTTCATGGATCCATGGATCCCCCTTTGCAGCCATTGATTGCATTTACTGTTTGCATTTTGTGTGCACCAGATTGTGCCACGTGTTTGCATTTTTGAAATGCACACGTGAGTTGCACATGCTCATTAATGCGCTGACACAATCTGGTGCGTCCAAAATGCAAACAGTAAATGCAATCAACGACTGCAAAAGAGGATCCATAGATCCATGAAAAGGGGGGTTCCACATGATACAACCCCTATATTGTTATCCTTATTGACTTTTGAACTTAGTATAAGAGTGTTTAGCAGCCTCATATTGAAATGGTCTATCACAGTTGACTACCTAATGCAACCTAATCAATATTGTTCATAGTTTCATATTTGACCTAACCAGCCTTTGCACAAGTTAGCTCAAGTTGAGCTTTTCATTAACTACTACTAGCTTAGCGTCCATAAAGGTTGCATATTTTCTTCTGAAAATATACAGCCTTTATAAAAAGAAGTCCTCAAAATTGAGGCCTAGCTTTTATTTGAAAACAATAATTTTACAATCCCTTTCCAATATTTTTTCTTAAAAAGTTATGAAGAATATAGGAAAATCCAAAATGCACCTGATCGGATGAAAAACCTTCAAATCACAAATTTCAGGGTATATGACATGACACTTGTATTGTCTGAGGAAATTTTGATAAATTTCGAATATATTAAAATATCTTATAATCGAAAAGTTATTGGATACAAAAATTGAGGGCAAAAGAGGCGAAACATATGTAGAAGTTTGCTCATTTGGGTTCAACATTTTTAGTGGAATCGTGAACTCCATTATGAATCCTTAGTTGTATTTTATTAATATTTATTATAAAAATATATTAAACTCACATATCTCATTAATATATTTACACAATATACTTCATTGATAAAATACAATTGAAAAGTAAAAAGCAGTATTTACGAATCCATAAAAAAATCCACTTGAGTAAATTCCAAATGAACTCAAAAAAGTATTGCAGCTCAATTCAATTTTCTAACGAGAAATAAATTCAATTTCAGTTCAATAAAAAAACAGAAAAATAAATACCAGCAAAAACACACTCACACACACTTAACACCAGCGAAGCTAAGAAGCGACGAAGAAGACCTAAACGTCACCAGCTCCGGACAGATCGAGATACTGAGAGGGGTTGGGGTTCTGCGCTGTCGTCACTTTATGCTGCTGTCTTCACAAGCAATCGCATCTACTCAGCATTCGTTTCTTTAATTTATTAATTAATTTAGTGTTAGGTTTACTTTTGGTTTAAGCAGTGTGTAATGAGATCACCCACTCAACACTCCTGTTGCTCGCGTTTACGGATGCTTTAAGCAACTGATTCGTACGACCTTCTTAATCTTTGGTTTTACTGGCTTCTGTTTAGTTGGAGTGGTTTAGGGTTTGTAGATCTGTTGATTTGAAATGGGGGTTTGCTGAGCTTGGATTGGAAAACCTTGAGGTTATTTGAGGTACATTGGTTTTGTGATTGTGTGTAATTATATTGTTTGTTTTGTGTGTTGTGAGGGTGTGTTTTTTTGAAACTGGGTGTGTGGTGTTTTATTGTAGATGTTTGTTTATGCATTTTGTACATGTGGAATTGACGAGTTGTTTTGAAGTTTGCGGTTAATGTGTAATGTTTGAAGGATTGGGACATTTCAGGCCATGGAAGGTGCTTCTGCTGCCGGGCAGCGCTTTAGAAGAATACCACGAAAATCCACTCCTGCTAATCTGAAGCTGGATCCATTGGTTAGTTTTCTGCATGTTCAAACCATCACATATTGCACCTGGATTTTAATCTTTATGAGTATTTTATAGAGTCTAGTAACTTTGCACAGGTTGATGACAATTTGGAGGACTGGCCGCATCTGAGTGAACTGGTTCAATGCTACAGAACAGAATGGGTAAAGGATGAAAATAAGTATGGCCGTTATGAGAGCACTGGTCCTGTTTCATTTGAGAACCAGATATTCGAGGGACCTGACACTGATATTGAAACAGGTGAGTTTCTACTATTCCTTTCTTCGAAATCATTGCTGTCAAAGTGGGCTCACATGTTTTCCACTTAAATAGAAGCCAATTTTTGGGTTGATTGACCTCCCCTGTCTTTAAAAACTAAAGTGTTAGTGGTTCCGGATCGTTGGACTTTCATCATATATTAATTAATTTAACAGTGATTCTCAATCTTTGCAGAAATCAATCTGGCCAATGCTAGGCAATCGAAGGCTGAATATGCATCTGATGATGACGTTCCAAGCACTTCAGGGCGCCAGTTTGTGGATGATACATTGTCCCCTTCAGACTCCCGCATTTCAAAGGTGGATAGGAGCCATAGCTATAGTTTATGTATTTAGTTTTAAATCCATGGTAAAATAATTTTAAACCAAAGCTTTGGTGAGTTGGTCACTAACATTACATCATACTACAGCATCTTGGGATTTCTCCACTTCCTGCTTATGAACCAGCCTTTGATTGGGAAAACGAGAGAGCACTGATCTTCGGTCAAAGGGTTCCAGAAACCCCAATGGCACAATATGGCAGGTACTGATGACTTTTTAAAAATCTTTGTGTCAAATCCTATCTATAAATTCCCGTTTATTCTCTACCATTTACTCGTTCATAATTGAATGTTTCTGATTGTTTTGTGGCAGCGGATTGAAGATATCTGTGAAAGTTCTATCCCTCCAATTTCAAGCAGGACTGGTTGGTGAGTGATTACTGTTTACGATATCTGCTTTCGCAGTTCATTCTCGGCATTTATATCTATAAGTGCGTGTTGCTATAAATTCTGATGATTCATCCATTTTGTATTGCAGAACCGTTTTTTGGTACTATATGCTTGTATAATAAGGAGAGAAGAGATAAGTTATCAGAGGATTTCCATTTTCAAATCTTTCCCTCTGAAGCACAAGATGTAAGCCTAAGCACTCAAGTTGTAGCTTGTATACTAGAGTAGCTCTTGTTGTATGTGATCTGCAATTTTACACTCCTGTTCATGTTTTGCAGGGTAGAAGTTCCCCTGATTCTCGTGCTCTCTTTTACCTGGATTCTCCATCAGCCTCTGTATGTCTACTGATACAGTTGGAGAAACCTGCCACAGAAGAAGGGGGTGTCACCCCATCTGTGTACTCACGTAAAGAACCTGTGAGTGCCTCGGCTTGTAATTTATCATATGGATCATCCTTAGCTTGAATCCAGTGTGATCGTTGCCTTAGATCTTGTATCTGGACTGTGTTAGAAATATAAGCTATATATATTAACTAGACCTCTATGCCCCTCATCGTGTTTAGCATTACAATACGTTCAACCGGATATCTTGGCTTCGTATGGGCTGATCAGGTGGTACAAACTGCAGTACACTGTATGTGTCTTTTAGAATATTGGTGAAACCTTGTTAATGCAGTTATGGATGGACTCTATTTTGTGTTTGTCAAACCTTAACTTGCTGTTTGATGATTTTCATGGTATTGAACCAGCTCAACATAAGTTTAAATTATTACTCCTTATGGTGAAACTTGGAAAATTCAATATATGTATGATTCTAATCTTGTGTTACAGGTGCATTTGACAGAGAGAGAAAATCAGAAATTGCAAGTTTGGTCCCGGATGATGCCCTATAGAGAAAGCTTTTCGTGGGCTATTGTCCCCCTATTCGATAGTAGCTTCAATGCAGCTTCTGGTGGTTCTGGATCTCCTAGTAGCCCTCTCGCTCCTAATATGTCAGGTTCCAGTTCTCAAGATGGCATTCCGAATTCTAACACTAAGTTTGCCTTGGATGGGAGAGCTAGTTATTCCGGTGGATGTCCTATAATTGTTGAACTTTCTAATTTGAACAAAGCAAAAGAATGCTATACTGAGGACTCACTTCAGGTATCAGTGGCCCCAATCGTATTGTGGCTTTACATATTGTTTGCTTTCTAGTTTCACCTTGTATGCACCCTTTATAGTAGTACTTCTCTTGGTATATGTGAAATGCCTTATCAGTAACACTGAAAATGGATGTAAACTATTGGGAAGAAATGTTGAGTGTCACATAATGGTCTCTATAGCACAATAATGCGTATAGTTCAGATCACTTTTGACTCTTATTTGTCACTTGGTAGTTTCGGGCCTTGGAGGCTTGCGTTAGCATTCTTGTTTATGCAAAATTATATGCAAAGTATGCACCATGCTATTAGGCATGTCCGAAATCCGAATCACATTAATTTAAAAGAAAATCAATTTTAACACTTTTGCACAAATTTACACTTGCATAAACCTCCCATCTAACTTTTATTGCACCGTAACTGTGTGTAATATTATATTGTTGGTCTGACGATTGTTTTATAGGACCCAAAGCGTAAGGTTCATAAGCCTGTGAAAGGTATCCTAAAATTGGAAATTGAAAAGCACCAGTCTAGCCACAATGACCTGGAAAATAATTCGGAGTGCGGAAGCGTGAACAATGAAGCTTTTAACCATATGGATCATGCCACTGCTTCGTCGCTTGCCAGATGTCCTAGTAGTGCTTCTGATGGCTCTCATACCGGCAACGCAAAATGGAGTACCTCTGATGTAAAAGGATCTGTTAGGGACAAGATAAATGGTCAGGGAAATCCTGAAACCAGCATCAATGATGTAAGACCGCCATTTGCCTTAAGTATCATTGTTTTTGCATTGGAAATCAGATAGAAAGAACTTGTCCCACGATTCATTGTCACCAGTTACGGTGTTAATTGAATAATGTTTATACATAAAGATTATGCTATATCCAATTGTTTTGTATAAGATTACAGTATTAAATACATTGTTCAGATAGCAATGAAGTTCCTGCTTATGGTTACTATACCGATTCTTGTACTTTATGTAGTGTTAACAACTGCCCGTACTTTTGCAGTTTCAGGCTTTTGATTTCCGTACAACCGTGAGGAACGAGCCATTCTTGCAACTTTTTCATTGTCTATACGTATATCCTCTGACTGTCAGTTTAAGTAGGAAAAGGAATTTATTCATACGGGTTGAACTTAGAAAAGATGACACAGACATTCGAAAACAGCCTTTAGAGGTGAGTATTGTACAATGGAAAAGTGCATTTCTTAGATAATCAATTTAGCCCCTTGACTTCCTCTCTGATTGTTTAGGCAATGTACACACCTGAGCATAGAGAAACACTTCAGAAATGGGCTCACACTCAAGTAGCAGTTGGAGCCAGGGTGGCGAGCTATCATGATGAAATAAAAGTTTCTCTACCCTCTATTTGGACTCCACTTCATCATCTTCTATTCACTTTCTTCCACATCGATCTTCAGAGTAAACTTGAAGCTCCGAAACCTGTGAGTTGTTTTTTTGCTTGTTTATAAACCGTTTTGGTTTTGTTTTTGCATTATTTATCCGTTGTTTTTGTGTTAAAATGATGTTGCCTGTCTTTTCGTCAACAGGTAATTATTGGATATGCTGCACTTCCATTGTCTACTCATGCACAGTAAGCCCTAATTGGCTGATTTGTGTTATAAGTTGCTTTGTGCTGAACCAAAGTTATATCATTGACTAAATGATTAATTTGTGGATAGCCTCATTTATATTGTTACGACATATTTGCATGTATCTTTGGCACCATTGCATAGTTCTGCTTGGTTTAGTTCATAAAATTGTTATCCATTAACTTTCTTCTGCTTAGCTCCTGCTGGTAATGTGCGTCAGGTTACAGTCCGAGATTTCCTTCCCAATCATGAAAGAGCTGGTTCCACACTATCTTCAAGATACGGGAAAGGTGCGAATTACCTGTGCAGTTTGCCACTCATAAATAATTTGGTTTCCTAAGTATAAACCAGCATTGATACTGGACGCGTTTATTTATTGATGAAGATTTTATGTTCATGAGTATACTTATCATCTTCATCGATTAGTGTTGCCTTGATTAGGGTTGCCTTGTTTTGTCTTCACTATGGTAATATGATTAGAATCGCCCCAATTAAACGTTAATTATTCGTTTAATATGATGACTCAATAAGTATTTTTACAATATAAGCTTACTTTCCAGTTACTTATTTGATTTTTCAAACTTGGCATTGCAGATCTGGTTCGTCATAATAGATAGAAGGATTTTGTTAATTAGATCTAAAATTCTATTGATATTTTTGTTGTTATTCAGCAGTATAAAGATATTTCACCCCATGCTAAGTCTTTACAAGCATTAGTGGTGACTTGTTATATCTCAAGTTTGCCATTTCAACTTCAGGAAAGGCTGGACTACTTGGAAGATGGGAAAAATGTGTTTAAACTGCGGTTAAGGCTATGTTCATCCTTATACCCTGTTAATGAGCGCGTAAGAGACTTCTTTCTTGAATATGACAGGCACACTCTACGGACAAGCTCACCGTGGGGATCCGAACTTCTTGAGGTTTGTGTCATGTTATCATTATATTTAAGAACTTCTTGAAGTTTATTATTGTCAGTATATTTAGTTGGCAAGAATTCAAGTTGGACGATTAATATAATCAGATTAGAAAAATAGAAAAGTTTCTAAGTCGGAGAGACTGCATGTGAATTGGCATGCTAACTTAGATATTTAATCATCTACACTAATATAGTTAAAGCATTATTATAGAGCTTATTTTAAATTATAGACATTTAAATTCTGTGCTCGTAGGACTGTTATAGTTGTAAATATTATTTTATAGTAAATGCAGCTTGTCTAAAAGCTACCAAACGAAATGGTGCTACTTATTATTTTTGAATGTTTTCAAATAACTAATGCATAACTAAATGCACTCATGATTGAAGTAATCATAGGTCACTTGAAGTCAATTGACTGAGACAGACCCATTAGTGATGGTCAGCTCGCAAAACGGCTTCACTAATACACTTTATTGTTCAATGCAGGCAATCAATAGCTTGAAGAATGTTGACACCACTGCTTTGCTTCAGTTTCTTCATCCTATTCTTAATATGCTTCTTCATCTCATAGGAAATGGTGGAGAAACCCTCCAGGTTATCACTCTGCCTTTTCTCTTCTTGCTCATTTTTGATACTAATATTTTTCTCTTTTAATATTTTTTGACTAAACCATGGTTATTATCATTTTTCATTTTTGTATATTGGCTTACAGGTAGCAGCCTTCAGAGCCATGGTAAATATACTGACAAGGTACATTCTCATTTGTGAAGAAACTGCATTCTAAATTTTCTGAAATCAGTAAAGAGAACCAAATTTTAACCATTTTCTTGTTCGTCTGTCTTCCTATAACTGAATCAGAGATTTATTTATCTTGATCTATTAATATTACGAGGGCAGAAATTTATTTCCTAATTATGATGCTTCACAAAGTGTTTGCTTGTGGTTTTTAATCTTTTCTAGCTCCCTTTGTCATTGACACCAGTCAGAGAAATCTTAAGAAATCACTATCTCCACATTTGTTTTCCTCTGTAGGGTGCAGCAGGAATCTGTAGATGATGCAGATAGAAACCGTCATTTAGTAAATTATGTTGATTATGCTTTTGATGATTTTGGAGGCCGTCAGCCACCAGTCTACCCTGGACTGTGTACTGTTTGGGGAAGTTTGGCTCGAAGTAAGGTGAGAATTATTCATCACGTGGGGTTTAATTAGATCATTGTTGCCATTGTACTAGTCAGGCGTACAACATGACTTAGAAAACCATGGTACACCGAAAATACACCAATAAATTCCGTATTTGCTATTACATGGGGAAAATATACCAATTTGCTAATTGTTCATGCACATAATACCCTGTTGGTAGTTTATTATAAGATATATATAATATTGTACTCTTTTGGGATATTCTTGCTGATGCATAAGCTTTCACTGGCAGGCAAAGGGGTATCGTGTTGGACCAGTATATGATGATGTCTTAGCAATGGCCTGGTTTTTCCTCGAGTTGGTTGTCAAGTCTATGGCACTAGAGCAGATTCGTGTGTCTTATAACACTCTACCATTAGGTACTCAAATATGATTTTTGTGGCAGGGATCGCTGTGTTCAATATTCAATTATTGAGGTTATTATCAGACCGAATTAAACTACAGTATTGTTAAATAGTATTTGTCATTTTCCTAGCCGTTCCATTTCAAAAGCTTCAGTATTCGTAATTATTCGCTTGTAACTTTTAAGTTATATAATCCCACCATGTCATTCTCCTTTGTTTCAATAGTTGATTGGAGTATTACGTATCACGGCAATCCTTCTACACTGTTGTTCATGCTCGGTCTCTCTTACTATGCACAAGTGCTGAGTGCATTTATGTGAAGATTGAATTAGATTTTTATAGATTAAATGTAAACTTCAATGACCATAATATAGAAGCAACTTAAATTTTGTTAAGTGACTCACTGAATGATAAATTCCATTGGCTGAAATTTTAGTCGATAAAGATATGTATCATGAATCCCTTAATTTGGTATGAAGTAAACTAAAGTTTGGTTGTCAACTTTTGTTGTAGGTGAGGACGTTCCTCCTTTACAGTTGAAGGAAGGTGTATTCAGATGCATTCTGCAGTTGTACGATTGTCTGTTAACAGAAGTACATGAGCGTTGCAAAAAAGGCTTAAGCCTCGCAAAACGTTTGAACAGTAGCCTCGGTTTCTTTTGCTATGACCTGCTTTCTGTTATTGAGCCTCGCCAAGTATTTGAACTTGTACGTCCTAACCAAAGTCTCATCGATTTATTTGATCTGCTGCATAATAGTAGACTTCGTTGCATATTAACATTGCAAATGTTTGATATATTAAATAATTATTGACGTTATCTAAGTATAACACCATAGAACCTGAAAAGAGAATACACACTTCACAATTGGCCTATTTCTGTTCTCTTGTTGAAAGAGGTTTTCGTATTTGAGCTGCTAGTATTAAGTTGGATATCTCTTTTCTACAGGTATCATTATACCTGGACAAATTTGCAGGGGTTTGTCAGTCAGTTCTGCATGACTGCAAGTTGACATTTTTGCAGATAGTATGCGACCATGATCTATTTGTTGAAATGCCAGGAAGAGATCCTTCAGATAGGTATGATTTATGTTAACTGTATTTTGTTGTTTTTGTAAACTGCACACTGAAAATTTCTTCTTTTTCCAATTATACTCAACAGCATTAGAGAACAGAGACATCTATATCTTTAAAATAATAATACTGAACTCATGTTCAAAGGAGTCTGTTATCAACCATCAAGTTGTCTAGAATTTAAGATAGATAGATATAATGAAGCAAAGCTGCACTGGTCGGAATTGCAAGCACTGACGACTGGTTTGAGGATAGAACTGTCTTTTTCATGTAACGATTTGGAGATTTATGATGCTTTAGTTATGAGGCTTTTTTTGATTCTCTTGCATGGGACATCAGACGCAATAATCGCCTTATGCATGCAGATATGGGGCTTTAAACACGAAATAACCTTTGTAGAAGAAACATTTGATTAGATTTGTATTTGATGGGTATTGTAACTGTAGGAACTACCTTTCATCGGTCTTGATACAAGAGCTTTTTCTGACTTGGGATCATGACGATCTATTGCAGCGAGCTAAGGTGAAAACTCTTATGAATATACCGATCAAGAGTAGTTGGGCTATACGTACACTTAATATTGTGGAGCTTGAACTTTCTATAAAATGCAGTATCTCCACTATAATGTTTATTTTCAATTGTTCAATATGTCAGGCTGCTCGAATACTTGTTGTTCTCTGGTGCAAACATGAGTTTGACGCTCGGTACCAAAAGCGAGAGGATAAACTTTACATTGCTCAGTTATACTTTCCTCTTATCGGTCAGGTGTGTTATATAATCCATGTTTCCGACCCCCAATTTTTTAGTTTCTGCGATATATCTGTGTATGTCCCATAAGTCTCATTGTACTTAAATATTTACTCAGGCAGTGATGGCCGCACTTTAGTAACTCTCTTAAAGCACCGTGTTGTAACTTCTTGCAGATCCTTGATGAGATGCCTGTGTTTTACAACCTCAATGCCATTGAGAAGAGGGAGGTTTTGATAGTTGTTTTGCAAATCATCCGAAATCTAGATGATTCATCACTGGTCAAAGCATGGCAGCAAAGCATTGCCCGCACTCGGTTATTCTTCAAGCTTCTTGAAGAGTGCTTAACGCTTTTTGAGGTAGTTAATTGTGGTTTATTTCTTTTGGTGCATGAAACAATGCTTGTGTGTATGGGTATGGTTCTTTAGTGGAGAAAGTGCATGACCGTATTTTTTCATTGAATAGAATGACATCAAAAATTTGTGTTTGCTGATTAATATTGATAATATTCTCAAAGCAGTTAATTTTTCATCTTGCATTTTTCATTTTGCAATTTTTTATTAAATTGTATCCTGTCTATGGAACTCTACTCATCGTTGCCCTTTTTGTTTTATAATCCTTAATCATGCAGCATCGAAAGCCCACTGATGGTATGCTTATGGCTGGTAGTTCTCGTAGCGTCAGTGCTGTTGGGGATGTAACTATGTCCCCAAAGTACTCTGATAAACTATCTCCGGCAATTAACAGTTATCTGTCTGAAGCTTCAAGACAGGAAGTCAGAGTAAGTGGTAGTCTCGTAAACATGCTTTTGTTCATTTGTTTAAATGCACATTATTTAACTATTGACCACAGCAATTGTAAATTTTGTATGCGGTGTGTTAATGCAAGTCTTACCGCTGCTTGTTTGCCTTTTGCATTGCTTAATTTCTCTGAACTGCATCAACTTTTACAACATGCAGCCCTTGGGTTTACCGGAAAACAATGGGTATCCGTGGCAGAGAGTTAATTCCCAGATAAGTTCTCCCAGCCAACCATACTCTTTGAGGGAAGCACTTGCCCAGGCACAATCATCTAGAACCGGAGCTTCTGTCCAGGCACTCAGAGAATCATTGCACCCGATATTAAGGCAAAAGCTGGTATAACTTCTTTCAACTTATTCAACATACAATGATAAACCGAATAAGCTTCGCCATCATGCTCTGGCAATGAGACAGCGATAGTATTTCTACACCTCACAGATCTCATGTGTGATGAAAAAATGAAAATTATGCTGCCTGGTACAGGAACTTTGGGAGGAGAATCTAAGCGCTGCTGTCAGCCTTCAGGTTTTGGAAATAACTGAAAAGTTCTCTAAAACTGCAGCAATCCACAACATCTCTACAGATTATGGAAAACTCGACTGCATCACTGCAATTTTTATGAGCTTCCTTTCACGAAGTCAACCACTAACATTCTGGAAAGCTTTATTTCCTGTCTTTAACCTTATCTTTAATCTTCATGGCTCCACTTTAATGGCGCGAGAAAATGACCGTTTCTTGAAGCAAGTTGCATTCCATCTTCTTCGGTTAGGAGTTTTCCGTAATGATAATATAAGAAAGAGAGCTGTTGTTGGGATGCAGATACTAATGAGGGTGAGTTTCAGTATTGCTCATTGGCTGCTTTACATCCCAACATTTTTTAAAATTTTTGTATTTATCTAACCCAATTGCTGTTCTTTCTTGGCAGAGCTCTTTCTACTACTTGATGCAAACAGCTAGAATGAGGGTTATGCTGACTATTACCTTGTCAGAGTTAATGTCTGATGTGCAAGTAACTCAGATGAAGCCTGATGGGACACTTGAAGAAAGTGGTGAGGCCCGAAGACTTCGTAGATCTTTAGAAGAATTGGCTGATGAGACAAACAGTCCAAATCTCCTGAGAGAATCTGGACTCCCTGAGAATGCTCTTGTTGCAGTACCAGAAGGAATGGCTGAAAACCATTGGTCCTGGTCTGTGGTCCGATATCTTTCAGATAATCTACTACTTGCACTTGATGCTAGTATAGAACATTCTCTTCTGGTAACTTCCCTTTTCCAATGCTTCAAATATTGCACGTAGTTGTGCTTAAACACTGATATTTAAGTTGTGATCACAGGCCTCAATGATGACGTCAGACCGTTACACAGCTGCAGAGAGCTTCTACAAACTTGCTTTGGCTTTTGCTCCTGTACCTGATCTTCATATAATGTGGCTACTGCATCTGTGTGATTCACATCAGGAAATGCAATCATGGGCTGAGGCTGCCCAGTGTGCAGTGGCAGTTGCTGGTGTTGTGATGCAGGTAAATGTTCTTCAGATGCAACATTTGACAATTCTGCAATGAACTTTAAAACAGAGCAAAACATTGGTAACATGCAACTGCTAAAAAACTGAATACTAATGCTATCAAAGTAGTAGACCTTAGTCTATAAAACATGATAACATGTCGTCTATTGTTATAAAGACATCCCAAAAAATAATTATTGCCGTAAATGATGCTTTTATTCAATAAGCAAAAGGGAATCAAACAAAAGAAAATTCATCGTAAAAACTGCAATACTAGCGGCGTCCAATATGTAGCCTAATATTAGAATGATCAAAATTTCAGATGCATGATAAAAACTTAATGTAGAAGAGACCTAATAAGTGTCAATAATTTGAATAAAAATGTCATCTCTTTTGTATGTATTTCCTAATTTTGGTAAGAGGGTTCGAATATGGAGGTAAAACTGAAAATAACTTGTATTACAGGCACTTGTGGGTAGAAACGATGGTGTCTGGAGTAATGATCATGTAAGTTCTCTTCGCAAGATTTGTCCCATGGTCAGCACTGAGATCACAGCAGAGACGGCTGCAGCAGAAGTAGAAGGATATGGTGCCTCCAAACTCACAGTTGATTCAGCTGTGAAATATCTCCAGCTTGCGAATAAACTCTTTTCTCAAGCCGAACTATTTCATTTCTGTGCAAGTATTTTGGAACTCGTGATTCCAGTTTATAAAAGCAGGAGGGCGTATGGACAGCTAGCTAAGTGTCACACAATGCTAACAAATGTATATGAGTCCATACTGGAGCAGGAGTCTAGCCCAATACCTTTCACGGATGCCACCTACTATCGAGTGGGATTTTATGGTGCGAGATTTGGGAAGTTGGACAAGAAAGAATATGTATACCGAGAACCACGCGATGTTCGATTGGGTGACATAATGGAGAAACTAAGTCACATATATGAGTCTAAGATGGATGGCAATCACACTCTCACATAATTCCTGATTCTAGACAAGTGAAAGCTGAAGAATTGGAACCAGGAGTCTGTTACTTGCAAATTACAGCTGTGGATCCTGTAATGGAAGATGAAGATCTGGGAAGCAGACGTGAACGGATATTCTCACTCTCCACTGGAAGTGTGCGTGCACGTGTCTTTGGCCGATTTTTGTTTGATACACCTTTTACGAAAAATGGCAAGACTCAAGGTGGACTTGAAGACCAATGGAAACGGCGAACAGTACTCCAGACCGAGGGCTCATTCCCTGCTTTAGTCAACAGGCTGTTGGTAACTAAATCTGAATCTCTGGAATTTTCTCCAGTTGAAAATGCAATTGGTATGATAGAAACACGCACTGCAGCCTTGAGAAATGAACTCGAGGAGCCACGCAGCTCTGAGGGTGATCAGCTTCCTCGGCTACAGTCCTTGCAAAGAATATTACAAGGCAGTGTTGCCGTACAAGTAAGTTTTTTACTAGCTGATTCACATATAGGGTCTGCTGATTTGTTCAACAACTGAACACCCATTATTCACTCTAACATCTGAAAGTGCATTGCATTTAACGCATCATGACTGGTACTTTGCAGGTAAATAGCGGAGTGCTAAGTGTCTGCACAGCCTTTCTATCCGGTGAACCTGCTACTAGACTTCGTTCTCAGGAGCTTCAGCAACTCATCGCAGCACTTCTGGAATTCATGGCAGTCTGCAAGCGTGCCATACGCGTACACTTCAGACTAATAGGTGAAGAAGATCAAGACTTCCACACCCAACTAGTCAATGGGTTTCAATCCCTAACAGCCGAGTTATCCCACTACATTCCAGCCATCCTATCAGAACTATAAACTTATGCAGCATTCCATTGCGCTATAATCCTCGTTGCTAATGTGTTCCTCATTTATGTGTGTATGTTTCCTTGAATCTTTTCTTTGCTGACACTGTTGATTTCCTAACTTGCTAGAAAACATTCTTGTAACTAGATACTGACAGGTTCACAAAATAGTGTGTTCTGCCAAATTTGTTAGGTATCCATTTGTTGGATTTCTGTGATTATGGTCAGAGTTTACCTATTATCTTTTACACTAAATTTTACTGATCGGAGGGTTGAACGTCAAGGAGTTGGTTGCTAGCATCTTAAAAGGCCTCACAAGATTCGAGTCCTTTTTGCTACTTGATCAGTTGATGCTTTCTTTTCAGTTTTGTTGGCATTTTTATATACGTGGTCGAATTTCATTGTCTGGTTCAACTTTATGCTCATAAACAACATGTTAATATCTTAGCCAATACTAAAACATATTACTAGAAACACATGCATTTTTGAATTCAAGGGTTGATCTGAATCAGACCATATATAGTAATGGTCTTGTAATCTGATTCAATCTTCTTATGTATGACAAAGCAGTACTAGAGCATGTGAACACACGTGTATCTTGTCCTCGATTATTTGCTTTTTTGATAGCTTTCATTTTGTCAAATAAATTAACACTACTGAAGATAAAAAATGTACCCATTTGAAAATTGACATCTCAGGCCAAGTTACAGACTCATCCGAGGATCATATCTCAAACTACAACTTCCTACAATCATGTATAGATCCACCCCAATATAACAAAAGAATTAATATACAGAAGTGGTGTACAAGGTGTTACTAGGAGAGCCTGAACGTCATTCTTCTCGAGTCTCGCAACTTTCTGCTGCAAAACATCAGCAAGTTCTAATGAAACAATTATCTGATCAAAGTTAAAGAGAAGAAAACATAAATATGGCTAGTTGGCGTACCGATGCTGTGAACATTGTCATTGGGATGATCCCTCTGATAGCTCTCCATACACTTGAGCAAATACTTAAATGTTTCAACATCACAAGGAAGCGTAAGCCCGCCACGATGATCAAACCCAAACTCCTCCTCAGCCTTTTCAAGCAAACCTTAAACAAATGGTGTCCAAGGTAGCTAGTAGGAACAATAAACCTCCTAAGCTCCGAGCCAACATAAACAGCCAAATACCCTTTCGGCACATCATGAGGCAACTCCGGACTATGGCAGGTTTCCTCATCCGAATCACACATCCATTTATCATCCTTGAGCCTCTTGTTAACTGCAGGAGGTATCCCTTGACCTTGAGGACTATTAGGCTTTTGAGTAAGAGTAACCGATTGCCATTTCTGAAGAAACTCTTTTAACCTCACAATCTGTCTGATTCCTGTCACCTTCGCGCCACCGCCATTTTCCTCCATAACTCTCCTCCCTCAACCTTCTGATCTTATGCACCTCTTAGTTGCTAATTTTCCACCAACCTGTCTCAATATCACATCAACTACAACTCATCATAATCTTAAATAACATTTCTTATGGATTTCAATGGATAAAATTGAATGCACTAAAAATCAAGAAGACAATTAAATTCTCATCTTCTATAAAATCTTATCAAAACATTATTTACATAATAAATAAAAGATAATAAATGGAAAATCCAACTTGGGACTTGGGTGTCATGAAAGCTATTAAAGATGTAAACTTTACGAAGATCAAGGGAATGTAAGAAATGGGTATGAATTGAATACCTGGAAATCGAAGAGACATTAATCAAAGGATGCAGGAGGAGGGCATCTGACGGAGAACAGAACAGAGCGTAGAAGGAGGAGCAAAGAAAATGGGGTGGAGAGATTCTTTTCAATAATGTAAGGAGGAAGTTTTAGGGAGAAAAGGTCTGGCTGGAGATGTGATTATTTATACGAGCCTCGTTGATCGCTGAAAATTCTTTGTTGCGATCTTCCCGGAGTTGGCACGAGACATGAAAGGGTACGATATGAATACTTGGAGGTCTTATGTGAATATATTTGAAAATTTTATCATTAATTTTTTAAATTATTCATACGTAATTCAAGAATTCAACGTATTAGAAACTGAATGACTGACTATTGAACGGCTCATTAAATTTTATGACATTTCGCTAAAACTTTGTAATGATATTTAGAGATATAAAGTTTGAGAATGGAAATATTTATTTATAAAAAATTAATATTAAATACTGATTAAATGGTGTAATGATATTTGTTTACAATGCAAAATAATATAATTCAGGGGCAGATATTACTACAAATTACAAAAGACAATTAGCCAAACAGACTTTATTAGAAATTATATTCATTATTATTTTTCCCTTTTTTGGGAAGGGCTTATTTATGTTTTATTTAGTGAATAAGATTGGGAAGGATTTAATGAATGAAATGATAAGTATAAAGAAAATTTGCTGCTGCATCTTCTTGCTGAATTTTATCATCAGTTTTTGTCATCAAGATAGTCTCTGCTGGTATATGGGCTGAATGCTTCCTAACCAGCTGTTTTTCCTCCAAGATTTCCATCCCATCTCCTCACATATTTCATCACTATGGTTGATACTGAATGTGGAAATGCAATGGCGCTTGTAGAACCTTGTGCTATTCTTCGACACGTTGAGTTCCTTGGCTGTCTGTTCCATCATTTTTGTTACTAATGGAAGCTTGAACATGTCATCTACCAACCGTGAAAGCCATATGCACCGTAGTTCAGCTGTGTGCAGGTTTGAAACACTCTCCAAATACCCAACAAATGCCATGTTAGGGATCAGTGGATGGATTGTTCCTCTATAGAGAGGCATGATACCATTTGGAGGATCAACTAGGCTTCTAAATGGCTCAGGTAAAACATTTTTAATCTTCTTCTTCCCTTCATATCCGGTTGCTAGAACCACCACATCAGCTTCTAAGTAGTGTTGTCATCAAATTGTAACCCGTTTTCAGTGAACCACCACTTGGATGCCCTTTTGAACTTGATCATACCCTTGTCAGCCTCTTCAAAGAAATTTTCAGGTAATATTGCCATTTGACAAGATGCATAGTCCTCCTCAAATGGGTGATCAGGTTTCAGCCCATGTTTCTCGTAAGGTAACTTCCATGTCAAGTAACTCTCAATAATCTTTGACACTCCGCGCCGCTATAAATTGAAATAAAAAGGAAAACAATGGAGGTCATTCATCATTGTGTATGAACCAAAAAACTACACATTGAACACATAACTGATCATCTAGAAAAAACAATCATTTACCATAGGAGACATGAGAGGGCACAACACTGATCTAAGCAGCCCTTGTTTGGGTCTCTGGTGAAGGAACTGAGATGCTCTAGTCGAGTAAAACATATAGAAGGGCAAGCCCCAAACTCGATAATGTGGGACAGTCCAATGCAGAGTCCTTATCACCATAGTGCATGGTTGTCCATCAGGGCCTGTGGGATCAGATAATCATAATTAGAAAAACACATTTAATAACATGCATTTACTAAGAAACTTCCAAGAAAAGAAGTCTGATTTAAATTCCCACTCAAAGTCTAAACAAACATATGTTTAGCTAGTGAGACTAAATTCCAAGTGAAATTCTCTTACTTACCGTGCGTGGAGACTCGTTCAACTCTAAACTTAAGGTCAACCAAACCAAGTGAAAACTGTTTTATGTTTCCATATTTGGAAAATGGTTTTTATAATAATTGTATACCTAGACTTGGTCCATGCACGTGTCATGAGATAATAATAATCTTGTCAGCATACGTACCTTGGTTAGCTTCAGCGCATTCCACAGCCAAGTCAATAGCTGATTTCTTGTACCCGATGACGACAACTTTCTTCCCTTTGAGCAGCTGAGTTGAGGCCTCTGGTCAAGCTTGCTGTAATCTAGTGAGTGCAGTACTTGTCCTTGAAACACCTCTGGACCTTTGTTGATAGGAAATTCGGGGATTCTTGGTAAGTCTCCATATTTGCCGATGCACATCACCACGAAATCGAAACTGTATCTCTGTAGATACACACATTCAGTATAATTAGTGAAACAAAGAAATTTCTACATTGGTTGAAATATATGATATGATGGTGTCGTGCAGCCTGGTGAAGTTTTCATTTACATGCATGAATAGGGTTTTGTTGCATGTAAAGAGAGAGATATAATCGGGTACGTTAATAAGATACGTGAAAAAGACATTTTTAACCTCGATATTTGGTGATCCACTGGTCTGAACTGCCACCTCCCACATGGGCTTTCCAGTCAAAAGCTGACCATACTCACCCTTCTTCTCTCCATTCCCATGAGGACTCCCCAAGAAACGAAGTTCCACAACTTTAGAATTAAACTTCACACACTTCATCACATCAAAGTGATTAGCATATGATTCCAGGTAGTTTAGTATCTCCAAATAAGAAGGGAAGTTTTTGCTGTCTCTCTCAGGCCATGGGAAGTCAGAGAACTCATAGTCTGTTCGAGGGGACTGGAGCTTGGTGGAGCGATAAGAGCAAGTTCTCCAGACCCCTCCTATAGAGGCAGAAGCCTCAAAAACCACTGGATTGTGGCTGGAGAGTTGTTTAGCTGCTGCTATGCCGCTAACTCCGGCTCCTATTATGGCAATTTTTGATGAGATTTTGGCTTGTAACTGGGATTGATGATCAAAGGCCATCTTTGCAAAGTTATTGGAAAGCTTGATGAGATATTACTAAGCTTGAAAGGTTTGTTTGAGGATTAAGAGAAGGTAGGAGATGGTATTTATAGAGATGGAGCAGCTGCATGGGAGCTGATGGAGGAATTCAATTAATATTCAAACTGCGTATGTAGTTGTTGTGTAGAATAATGTAGACACTTAAACTACAAAGCAATACATAAATAGTGGTAAATTCATCAGAAATTGGAGTGTAGTTAACAAGAAATTGCCAACAGTCTTAGGACTGGCTAGCTTGTATATCAATTTATTCAATGTATATAAAAAAGGGAAAGTATCATGTGAAACCTCTCCTTTCCATGGATATCCATGGATCCTTCTTTGCAGCCGTTGATTGTATTTTTTGGACGCACCAGAATGACCAGATTGCGCCACGTAATTGCACATGACAAATGCACACGTGATATGCACATGACAAATGCACACGTGAGTTGCACATGCTTCATTAATGCGCTTGCACAATCTGGTGCGTCCAAAAAATGTAATCAACGGCTGCAAAGAGGGATCCATGGAAAGGGGGGTTCCACATGATACTTTCCCTATAAAAACATGTCTACATAAAACTAGTTGTAACATGAGAATAAATTTGCCATATTTTTATTTTTAAATGTTGTAAATATTATTATTCTACACGAAATTTGTGCATTCCAAATTGTTTTTACATTTGAATTTTCTATATTCAATTTTAAGTTTGCAAATTAGTGCTAGTCATAATCCAAATGATAAGTTTTCACAGGTGCCTGCGTGCATGAGAATATAAGACCACCAGTTTTATACAGATTCATACTGATATATAAAATGCAAAACCAGTTAGTTGGTCGTCTAGTTTTTGTATATAAGAGTATATTCTTGAATAAAGGGTAAGATTCTAGGAGGATAAGACGGAAATACATCATCTCAATAGTTGATTTATATAATTTAACAGTCGATATTGATAACCGTCATCTCAACTGCATGTGTATTTTGCAAACTCAACCATCTATTTTAATTAAAAATTAATTAAATATCAACCACCTATTTTAATTAAAAATTAATTAAACCTCAATCGTTCAATAAACATTATCAATAGTTAAAATGATGTCCTCATATCTTACGAAATTTCATTATCTCTACATTAAATAAGTATATGTTAAGATGATGCGAAATATTGAATTTAAATAAAAAATATGTCAAGCCAAGGACCAGATCAAGTAGGCATGCTAAAAATTCTTGTCTTAACTGTATATCCATTCTTTGGTTATACAAAACATTTAGTGGTATTGTAATCAGCATCCAGTTGTCGGCATACTCTTGGGTGTTACAAAATGAATATTTTCATTTCTTATGTACAGGTGTGTTCTAAGTTATAATTTGTAGTGATCAGTGGTGATTTTCCCAGAATCTTAACTTGCAACGTCCCATGATCTTTGATACACGCAAATGTATTCATAATATGGAAAGTAGTCATCCCTGTTTTTTAATCATTTACACTTTAATATTATCTTCTTCAATGTTCAGTATTGTACATTTGGATGCTTTGCTTTTTGGAGTGCGAGTTCTTGGTATGTACATTTTGATGCACAAGAATTAGCGGCTTATCGATCAGCCACTCGGTCTTTATTTCTAGAGATCTTTGGTTCAAGTTTTCCCGAATACATCTCCGCTTTCAGACTGGAATCTTTCCAGTACTTAAGCGATGAATGGAATAATTTTCTAAATGTTATTGTCACATAGTTCAGCTAAAAAATGAATGTCATTCTCGATTCTTTTTCTTAATTGTTTGGGATATTGCAAGACATTTCAATTTTAATAAAAAATTAGACCAATTCTTGATCTTTAATTTATGAATTCTAGCCAACAGAGTGGTGCTTTGTTGGTTAAGGTACCTGACAAAGGAACCTCAGGGCCAGGGTTCGAATCCTGGCCTCACCACTTTTCCTCAGATTTTTCTGGGGCTTCAATATTCCTCCCGCGTGAGCGAGGAGGTTATGTGTGTTGTGCAGGAGGCTTTCTTCCTTACTTGCCTTTGGACGTGGGGCTTGTTCGCGTCGGTGTTCATGAAGTGGTCGTGTAAGCAGAGCGGAGAGACATGCGCGCTTGATTGACTAAACATGCTTGTCAATGATTGGGTGAAGGTGTCCGTTGTGACATGTGCTACTAGTCATTAGAATAGGATTCTCATGTATGAGATCTTAGACGAATTGTACTCATTGTAACCGCTATCAAAAGAAAATTATGAATTCGACAATGCTTTTAATTCATAAAGCAGTTGAAATTGGACAGTTATTTATCATTTGAATCTTAATTGTGAGATTGATAAAAATCAATTTTAATATCACATCCTACGATAATATGAATTTCTCTCTTGAACTTTTTTTGATTGATATATCTATTTAAAATCTTTTTTATAATAATTTCCCTTTAAAACATTTAATTTGCACAATCGCCGGTCGATAGAATTGTACTACATTTTTTAAGTTTGGTGGCAATTAAGTGCAGGTTTTGACTTGGTTGTTTGGACACCACGTTTACAAACGAATCTTTGTATTTGAATTTGACCATGACGTTACAAATCAAAGTCACAGTTGAATCTTAACTAAGACTTGTACAATTCTAACGATCAAATTAACCCTTTATGCAATCCGTTGATTGTTAATCAATGCAAAGACATTAAAATTAGACTTTTATTTTTTGAGGCTAACAGTGCTTCACAAAAAACTACATAAAAAGTATGAGTAAATGGATTTCGTCTCCTCAAAAGCCTCCATGACACGATTCTTTTTTCAATTCGCTAAAAATAATAATGCAGAAAACTAGAATAAAAACAAATATTATCTATTGATTAAAAGTATTATGCACTCAAGATTTGAGAAACTCAAACTCAAGACATATGCATTAAAGAAGACTTGAACCACCGACCTCTGATATCAAAATCTGAATTCGAATTACTATTGGATAGAATGTAAATCAAATAATCACTCTTAACGTAAGATAAGGTATGAGATATTATTTTCTTCCCTCACGAAGTAGAAAAATAATCCGACTATTAATATCTTTAACTCTGTAAGTCATCGTTTTACTCACTCCATAATCTTATCTTTCCACTTTGTTGCAAAGTTTAGCTTGTTAACATTTTCTCCAGCTACATTCAATTCTATCAAGCCTATATAAAAATTTAGATATATAAAAATACTTTTGACAAATTTTCACTTGTGTAATGTGAGATCTCACTTCTGCTATCACTCTTGGGACAGCTATATTTGGTATTATTCATAAATAAAAGAAAAACCATTACCTTTGACCGTTTTGATACCTTCGCGATACACGACTTTCACCAATCTTCTATGCGTGTTTTTGTGAGGGATAAATGTCAGAGTCATCGAGCTATTGTGTGCATGGTCGCTATGCGTGTTTTGTGAGGAGTAAATGTCAGAGCTAATTGTGTGCATGGTCGCCAGCCACTGTTCCTAGTTCCTACTGTCAACATGTGAGACCTGTGATGTTTCAAACAAACGCAGTCGTCTATCAATGTGTATTCTAATAGTTTGGGTCTTTTGGATATCATTTTTATACATTTCACAACATATTTAGTGTTATAGTATTGTAACACTTGTGTGTTTTAATTTTAAAATTGGAAATAAGCAGACATTTTTCGATTTGTGAAGCACAACAGGTTGGCCAGTATGTGCAGTGCAGTGCAGTTTTCTTTTAGACTTCGAAATGAAAACGATACTCAGATAAAATTGAAGACTTGAATAAAAATTTCAAAAGAGACAAACTCTTCTCTCTTTGAATGTTTTGGTTTCATGGTTTGATTTCCGGTCTCCATGATTTAAATGTATTCTAGTTCAACACGTTCATTTGCTGTACAACCTTTTTTTCAACTCGTCACATGTTTTGCGGAAAACTAAACATGGCTAAATATAAGACTACTGTTGGTGTTTTCTAAAATAAGGAAAATATGAGTATTTATGAAAACGTTGAATGCATGAATAGGATCAAGAAAGATCATAGATTTTCCAATAAAATACATGATCTCGGCCGTTAATTTGATGAATCTAACTACTTATATTAAATTTAACGTTGAATTTTCAAAAATCACATACAATACAATTAAAATATTTTTTAGTATAAATCTCGTATGTTAAATTCTAATTATTCAACAATAAAGATTATTCTCACAGTCTTACAAAAAATTATATAATCTTTATGAACCTTTCTTGTTGAACACATTGATATACTGATAAGAACATTAAGTTATAAAATGCAGTACTGTACTGTTTAAATCGAGGGAAGAGTATGTAAGTTGTTAATAGTATTTATCAAATTGCTAAAACTGCAAGTGGCTCAAACTGCAAGTGATATATGCAATTGATCAAGTGGTTTCAGACCTCCAACCAAAGCCATGTAAATTTTTGTTTCATCAAACAAGACACCCCACATTGTAGTCCAACACTTTGCTTTTAAATTATTAACTCGTTAAGCTAAGCTCGAGTGTCCCTCCACAAAGGTCGCTATTGTTCCGCAGAAAGATACTCATATTGGCCCAATCAAGTGGCTCAAATTCATTAAGGACCACTCACCACAATTCCTAGCCTAGCAGCAGCCCATACAATATGTATATATAATTATTTTATATTAAATAAATTTTGCATTAAATCAGCTTAAACACAATATTCAATAATAACATTTATTTAGTCAATTTTTATTAGATTTCTATTTTTAGCGATTAATCCTCATCAAGGTCTTAAATGAGCAACTAATCTCTTTTTTCTAATTAAAAAAATCCTAAAATGTGATAAAATTTATTTAATATATAATATAATTAGAGAATTCCAAATCCAACCACAACTTGAGTATTAAAAAACAAAATGGTATCCATTTAATATATTCCTAATCGATTCCAAGCATCTTAATATAATATCCAATTATCGATCCAACGGCTCAGATCATCTCATGCTCTGTTTTTCACTCTATATAAAAACAGAGCAGTCTCAACTCTTCATTTCCTCGATCACATCGCCACATCCCAACCCACAAGGATTTGACAACAACTGATTCACTCCACTGTTCTGTTTTTTTGTATTCAGGAATGATGAGCACGTTCGGCGTAGCGGTGTCATCTTCAGTTGAAGCTCTGGCGTTTAATTACTACAGATATGGATTGGTTGTTTTGGTCAATCATATTTGGACTCTGGTTGCGTTGGTCACCGCCGCCGTCAGCTTCTGGAGGTTTAAACTCATTCCTTCCATAGCTCGCCGCCGTTTAATCAAATCCTCAGCCTCCGTAGTTTTAGCTGCTGAAAATGAGCTTCAGATTGAGGCTGAGAGTGAGCCAGCTGGCATTGCTCTGCCGCGGCGTGAGGTGGCGGAGAGTGATAGAGTTGTTAAGGGGAATAGGGTGTATGCTCGTTTTTGCTACGATGACGTCATTGTGGACGAGGAGGAAGAGTTGCATGAAAAGTATGAAACGCAGCGTTTTGATGTTTTGGAGAGAATGAGTTTGTCGGATTTAGGGTTTTATGATTTCCAGGATTTGAGAGTGTTGGATGGAAATGTGGTCAAGCTTTGGGATAATACCTGCAGACTGAGATCGAAAAGCCGCCTGACAAATGTGGTTAGGTTAGCGGAAACGACGTCGTATAGGTATTAACCTTAATCTAGCTAGTCATGTTTCATGAGAAACATGTCACAGAGCTTATGTACAAATTGTAATATGATGAATGCAAAATTTTCAACATTGAAACCATTTTTGTCACACATTGTCTCTAATGGTTTGATTACACTATTTGGAAGGATTGGATACGAAACCATTATAAATTTAAGTGTCTTGTTTTGATGTAAGATTCGGTTATAGTTCGATTCGGAGTTAACTTAGTTGACAAAAGTATGCAATATGATATCAAAATGATTTGTGAGGTATAATTTTTTCCCAAAAGATATGAATCACATAGTATATGACAGATAGGGTTTTGTCTTTGTCTCTTACTTGCATGAATCACTAAAGTGAAGAAGTGGTTTAGTGATAAGTCTAACCTACACCATTGTCTCCAATCATTTGTTCCATTTTTTAACATTATACTGATAGCTTGTTAAGTACTTATATTGTTTATTTAGTATAGAATTCTTTTAAGATTTTTATGTTATCTTATGATTTTAACATTCTTTTCTAAAATATGATGTTGAGTATGAATTAGAATAAAGTGCTAATCAAAACAAAATTGAGTACACTAGTTCATCCAGTTGGCTTCATGTTGGCTGTCTAGCTACTGGAACCATTGAAAGGACACGCATCATGTCATGTTGGTCCACTTCAGTTAAGCCTGCCCTAAACCACAACTCACGTATACCATGCAAATTGAGACCTCGTCGTCCATGTAGATTAGGGTCCACTTAGGAAGCTGCCAGAATGTACATTTGTCCCACCATCATCAATAACCACGCACTTTATACACCACAACCAACTATTTGCAGATTTGCTGGACTTGTAAGGCTGTTCCATTCAGTTGAACCCGAAGCATTTTCAACTGATTAATATGGCTTCTAGCTTTGGCCCATGGCCAGCAAAACTTAGCATGTTTACTCGGCATTGTATCACCAATATATTGCGCGCATTAATGACACTTATACGGCTGTAAGAACAACATAGTCAACACGGCAGTGACTCCAAACATGGCTTCAATAAAGCCTAGCAGGTTTGGGACACAATGATACACTTTTTCATGGGCTCATAAATATCATAGATAGTACCAATGTGGCCCATTGCTAGAAAATATAAGCAATTGTTGAAATTATAAAAAATCGAACACAGTTTTAATGTAGTTTGGGTTGGAAAGCCAATTTAGTCCGACAAAAATGATATTTATCGTCTGCACAACCGCACCAAGCACATGTTCTGTTCTGAAGTAAGAATGTAGAGTTAGACACTATTCATTTATACAACATCCATAGTTTTTGAAACAAGTGTTGCTTTGGCACTTTAATTTGTCCATTCATCTTTATCCAAAAGTTGTAATTTTATATCAGCTCCAATTACTCACAAATTTGAATCTATATGATTAAGTATATATTCTATATATAAAACGGAAAGGGTGGTATTGACAGTTATGAAATGAAGCCATATTTTATTTTCTAATTATATCTCTATGAGTAAAGTTTTAGAAGGACAATCAATTTTTCGTAAGACGGTAGGACACAATCTTAATCGTTCAATAATTATAATCTAACGATTGAGATTTAAAGAAAAATAACCGTCAAATCCAACCGCCCCGTGTTTTTCGCATATCCAACCGCCTATGAGTAAAACTCAACTTTAATTTCAAGCGTCGATTTATTAAAATCAATGGCTCAGAATTTGGCTTTTTATCTTACATATATATCATGTCTTACATAATCTCAACTCATATCCCTATATATTATATAATGAGTAAGGATCAGGTGAAAAGTATCTTTTGGTTATAAAATACAAAGAGATCTCAACCGTTAAATATTCAGATCGGACGGCTATTAATTTAGGGGTCTAAATATAATTAATTGAAACATTAAATGCGAGATTTTGATTTCAAAAACTCAGGAAGGGCATATTAGTCCACAAAAAATCAAAAATCAAGCGGTTTTGATTTTTTTCTCGTAAATCACTCTCCGCGTATAATCCTCGTTTCGATTTTGAGCTTTCGATTTGCATAATCGAAAAACACAACCGTAGTCGCTTACGCCGCCAGATTCGAGGTACGTCGTCTAGAAGCTCCAAATCTAATTCGATTTATAGATCTGATACCTTAATTGCAGTCGGTTGTTTCAGGTAGTGGACATATCGGTGAATTGAGTAGCCAAGAGGAGATTTTGATTGGTGGACAGGATTTGACGTCAATTGAGTAGCGCTCTTCAACAAGTACGTCGACCCCACCAACATTTTCTCATGGAACGCAGTAATCCAAGACCTAGCTCGGAGCGGCGATTCCGTCGAAGCAGTCAGAGCCTTTTCCTCGCTCCGCAAGCTCTCAATCCACCCCAACCGAGTCACGTTTCCTTGTGCAATCAAGTCATGTTCGGCTCTAGAGGACTTGTGCAATCAGCAGGCTTTGGTGTTCGGTTATGCGACTGATTTGTTTGTAACGTCGGCATTGGTTGATATGTATTTTAAATGTGGGGAGATGGGTGATGCACAGATGGTGTTCGATGAAATGCATTTTAGAAATGTGGTTTCTTGGGGGACAATGGTTAATGGGTTCAGATTTTATATGTGAGGGATTGGTTTCAACATGATTCAGTAAATGACCCCCTGTGATTCATGAATCATGTTGAAGCAAATCATGAATCATATACGGAATTGTGTGTGAGATCATCCTTATGTGTGAACTATTTGTACATGTCTGTTGTAATTGGTTCTTATTGTGTTATCACTTAGCGTAAGAGCATTTGTTAGTATACGATTCATTAAATGACCCCGTATGATTCATGAATCATACTATGTCAGATCATGAATCATATGTTGAATCTTATATTATGTTCTGGTTTATAATTCTTAACATGCAGAAAAATTGTGACACATTTGTTTATTTTTTTTTGTCCATTTTAGATTTCATCTCACTGAAATAAATCAATTTATTAGAGTAAAAAATAAGGTTTTAGTATTACACTTCTATGATTCATGATTTGCTACCATATGATTCATGAATCAAATATATGTAAATGTTGACCTTGCACTAACATTGTTCAGATTACGTTTACTTTTGATATTTAAATTAGATACGAACATCATTATAAGAATAATATACGAAAAACGATTTCTAAAAATATAAAATGTATATGATTCATGATTTGCTATTATATGATTCATGATTTGCTATTATATGATTCATGAATCAAATGTAGGTAAATAGTGAATCTGTGTTAATCTATTAACATGCACGACTGCAGGTTTTTTTAATGCGTTTTTCTGACTATTTGATGTGCGCAAATACAGAGAAAGGTTGTTGAAAATATAGATCTTTCGAAGAAGTTACTTCATTCCCTTAAAATATAGATCTGTGAAAAATTAAACGAATGAAAAGAAAAAAATTTGAATGTCGGTTACTTCATTCCCTTAAAATAAGCCATTGTTTTTAGGAGTACGGTGAAACGAGATCGAGAAATCTATGAAAAAAACTAAAAAAATGGAAGAATAAAAAATTGAAAGTCGGTTACTTCAATCCCTTAAAATAAGGGATTGATATTAATGAGAATATTTGAAAAAATGTTATGCGTCTATTTCCACTATTGCCCTTTTGAAATTTTTTGTATTAATTAATATTCTTTAATTATAACCGTTGATTGAAATCTAATGGGTGGTTTAGATTTGTTTGCATTTTATAACCAATCTAGTACTTTTCATTTGATCAATTCTCTTATATAAGAGTTATTAAATATGTCATTAATTAAAATACTAGTATTAAATAAAAGTGCAAATAATTACTAATTAACTGAAAATGAAGACAATTTATCAATTGATTTTTTTATAGTAGTATCCGATTAATTTACTAAAATACCCTTTAGATTCATTTGGACTTCTCTAGATCTGAAGCTATGCTATTCCCATGCAAATACAAATACACACTTAAAAGCAGCAGTACTACACATAACATGTTCATCTTCACTCTCTCAACACTCACTTTAAACAAGAATGCTTTACTCGCTCAAAATGCTCTCAGTTCTTCTAGCAGCAATACTGTTGAGTACAAACGATGAATTTGCTAAGGCTACAGCTGACTCTGACGACAGCTTAGTCCACACCTCATGTGTCCACGCCAGCTACCCATCCATATGTGTACGCACCTCTCAAGCTACCCAGATCCACCTAAAACACCACGTGAGGTGGCGCAAGCTGCAGTGAGAGTGAGCATAGCACACGCTAGGAAGCTGTCGGAGTTTTTGTCACAGCAGAAGGCGAGCAAAAAGAGAGAGAAGGCGGCGCTTGCTGACTGTTTAGAGCAGATGGGTGACTCAGTGGATGAGCTGGAGAGGACGTTGTCTGAGTTGGGGAGGTTGAGTAGGAATAATAACTTCAAGTTTAGGATGAGTAATGCGGAGACATGGGTGAGTGCTGCTTTGTCTGATGATGAGTCTTGTTTGGATGGATTAGGTGAAACTGGGCATTACAAGGAGGTTGTGTGGAATAGGGTTGTTGGGGTTGCTAAGGTTACTAGTAATGCACTGTACTTCATCAACCAGCTTGATCATCCAAAGCCTTAGTGGGGGCGGAGTGGAAGTGCAGATCAGATCTGCGATGATTAAGATAAGATACTTAAATCAAGAAATGCTATTACAAGTTTGCTACAGTGTCACTGGCATATATGTTATATGTGATGTACTACTCTAGGCTATATATACTAATTACTTTCGGCTAAGCAGCTGTGTGTTTGATAGAGTGTTGTTAAGCGGATTTTACTGCACTAAATTGTTAGTTTAACATGTAATTTATCTACTAATGTGTCACTGATGCATAAGGTTATTGTAATGTCTGAGAAACCATTTTTGAATGAGCCAGTAGCACCAATATGGGTGTGGCTGGGTGGGTGGGGACTGTCAGGTTGAATTAAAGCTCTGAGTATGCATGTGATATATCTGGATTTATAAGGCTACAGGGATGTACTTGTTGTTATGCGTTAGCATTAAATGGGGATTTGAAAGAAGCATGGCTGTCACGTTCATGTGTTGGTGATCTTCTGAAAGATGTAGACAAGACTTCTTCCAAAAGTCACTGTACGTTGCGCTTCATTGTTAAGTTTAGATAAGCGTTTATTTAATTGCTGTATGATCCAGTTGTGCAACAAAAGATTTGTAAAATGTGATTTAAATTTTAACAAGAGGAGCTGTTCACAGAAGTGTATCTAATTAGTTGTTGCAAAAGGGAGAATTGGGAGGATAGAAACAGCTCTAGCTAATTTAGCCACTCAAAGGGAGCCTTGTGCAGCTCTAAATGAATACATGTCTGTAGAGGCTGCAGAACAATGCAAGATCAGATTGAAGAAGGTTCTGTACTATCCTTTTATGACTTGGCTCTTCATTATCCAGCTTGTACAAGGGGTCTCTGCCTACTACTACTTCATTGCACAAGACGTCTACTGTGGCTAATAACTGCAGCGTTGTGATATACATGTTAATCATAAGGCGACCTGCAAGTGCTATTAAACAATGTTTGCTCCTGCGACAAAATATAACTGAGAAGACTTTACCTTCTCTAAGGAGGTGGCTCACTGATGCTGTTCATGGCTTCTACTTGTAGGGGGCGAAAATTATAGACGAGTTGTGGCCGCCAAACCCAAATGAATTTGATAGAGCTGCCTTTATTTCAAGTCTTTCCTTTACAGGTCCTACCAGCACGTTCGTATCCTGTCATATTTGAGCAGAGAACAACTATTATAAAATGAACACATGATCAAAGAATCATTTAAAAAACATCGATGAATTATTAGCTCAACTTTTTAGCAATCTAATTTCTACTTAACCAAGGATTTTCTTGAGTGCTTGAAGACAGAATGAAAAAATAAAATATCAGGGCCAGTAGTATCATACCACGCCTTCGTCAGGATCCTCAAGATTAATATTAGGATGAACCCATCCTGTTCTTATTGCCTGCAACACAACTGATTGCTTACAACCTTTTTTGGAGTTGAAACACATTGATTCATACTCAATCCAACTGCTGGTTAGCAATACATTCATTGAGCAGCTATTAAATAAGTGTTTGAAATCTGTACTACCAAAAACCCAGACTTCATTTTTCTAAGCATAACATTAAAAGAAAAAAGCATAGACCTGGTAACATTTGCATTTAATGCTGTTCATATCATATGCAGATCTGATAAATTTCAAAACATTACGATCCAAAAGGAATCTCTGAATGCAAATTCTAAATTAACTAGCAACTTTTTTAGCAGTGTGGTCTAAATTCTCCAATGCACATGCATTACTGATGAATACAACATAAAAAATTAACAACAATTTAATCACTTTACTAAAAGTGTACAACTATGAAAGGAAGCAGAACAGAGAACAAACAAGCATTTGATCACCTGTACTGTAGCGACGGCTTCCACTGCACCAGCAGCTCCAAGTAAATGCCCAATCATAGATTTTGTTGAATTGACTCTCAACTATTTCCATTTGAGAAAATGTTAGAGTGACTTGTGTCTCAAGGACATTACATGAACATGTGAACGTAAAGTACCTCTGGATTCTGTCCAAAGCAACGCATCAAAGCTTGATATTCTTTTATGTCTCCAGCAGGTGTAGATGTGGCATGCGCATTTATGTAGTTCACATCTTCCCTGGATACTCCTGAGTCTTTCAATGCTTTCTCGATGCAGAGACTAACACCAGCTCCTGGTTAACATCAGGTGAACAAATTTATAAAATATCCACAGTAGGAAGGCAGTAAAGTTTGAATGCAGGATACACAGCTTGAATTATCTAGTCGTAGAGCTCATCTACAGTAATCTATGATACTGAAGTTATCTGTGACTGAATAACTTGAAATTGCACCGAACGAGAACTAAATGATGGTTCTTGGAGTGGAAGATGCAATATGCGTCAAAATTCAATCTAATATAAAATAATAGATGCCTGCAGATGAATAACAAACCCATAATCTGAGAGCAAAGAGAGGGTTGCAACTTGTTGATCATCTTTCAGATACTTTTCATTTCAAAGGTATTGCAACAGAAAATTTTAACATAGAAGAACCAGAAGCCTAAACAATGATACAAAGAGTTCAGAATATTACCTTCGGGATGTGGTTCAGTCATGTGATATGCATCAGAAGTGAAGCTTCCACCCAAAAACTCTGCATAGATCGTTGCACCTCTATTCTGCAAAACCAAAACACAGCATATTTTATCAATTAAGAGCAGGAAAAGGATTTCAATTTAAAAACATGAAAACAAATAAGAAAGCAATTTGGTTGCATTTGCCACACCTTAGCATGGTCTAACTCCTCCAACAGAAGCACTCCAGCTCCTTCTCCCATGACAAACCCATCACGGTTCTGTGTCGGATAAAATGTATAAAATAATAGCGGAACATCAAATGAACTAACAAATACAGGAATCTTGTGTGATCTTATTGCTTCAAAAAACATTTAGCTAATTACATTCATATTGATCCACATGATCTTGCATTCAATAAATGTATACACTCTGACAATAAAAAAAGGAAACAGTACCGAGTCCCAAGGGCGTGAAGCTCTGGTGGGATCAGCATTCCTTTGTGAAAGAGCTCTACATGCTACAAAACCCCCAAGGCCTGAACAGGAACAAAAAACAGCGTCAGCCATGCAAACTTCAAGCAGATTGTGAAGGCATGTAAAGAAATCAATTGTAGTGAAAATGGACTCAAGTCAATTGATCTTGATGCACTCACCAATTGGAATAACAGCTGCATCTGAACCACCAGAAAGCATCATATCCTGCAAAAGCAGTCATTAAATAAATTTCAAGTGCAACTTTTGATACTTCAGACTGAAGTATCAGCCTACATTAAGGACTGAAAAATATATGTAAACACATTTAATTTTCAACACAATTATAATATAAATAAGACCACGCACAGCTTCTCCTCTAACGATATGATTAGCAGCGTTCAATATACAAAAGTTGCTGGTGGCGCAAGCAGTTGATATTGAATAGTTGGGGCCCATCCATCCCTGCAATTATAGAAGAAGAGCAGGGTTTAACTACAGTTGGTGGGATTCCTTTGTACAGTAGCCATTCAATTCAACAAAAATTAGTCCTCACCAGATCCATAGCAAGCATGGCAGATCCCATGTTTGTAGTTGCAAAAGGAACACAAAAGGGATTCATCTTTTTGTATGACACCCGCAAAGCTTCTATGGCATCATAGAAGACCTGTTCAAAAAGTTACTATATTAGTAATCCACAAAAGGTACAAGGTCTTTGGGAAAGAAAAATAACAATGAGCTACATGGATAAATGAATTATGATCTTAATTCTAGTTAAGCAATATTATAACATCACAATCTCCTTTCATGATAGTTTGTCCAAGTAATTTGAAACTAATACAGAAATTAGCACACTATGATATTTCAACCTCCTAAGTAAATGCGAAAGACAGGCTTGGTACCCACAGATCAATACTTAATACAGCCAGCATTTCACACATTTGATGCACTTCAACTAGCATGCTTATTCTGTTTCCTTTACGATATGACTAAAAGTAAGTACCCATTTTTCCTTCACGTGTACAAAAATGTTGCCTAAATTGTTTACATTTTACCTTCATGCCACCCATAGCGGAGCCAATTAGAACTCCACACCGTGTTTTATCCAATTTCTCCATCTCGGCTTCGGTTACGCCGCCATCTACCAATGCTTTCTTGCCAGCTGTCATCAGATAAAGCATAAATTTATCCATCCTCCTGGAAAACTTAGGTGCTACCCAGCCTTCTGTAGAGAACTCCTTGATCTCTCCAGCAATTCTCTGAGGCATGAAAGTTATCAGGCAAAATTCTCTAAAAAGTATTCCTGACGAAACCATGTAACGTGTAAGATAATTACTGTGGGGAACTGGGCGCAGTCAAAAGTCTCAATCTCACTTATCCCACTAACTCCATCAAGAAGATTATTGTAGAAGACATCGGGTTCATGACCAACTGGGCTCACCACACCCAGCCCTGTAACAACAACTCGCCGTTGCTTAGTATCGGGCTTCTTCTTGCTTGTTACCTCTTCCGCAGGCTGCACAGCTACAGCCATTGTTTCTCCTAAACAAAACACAAACAAGTCAATGCATGGAACATAGAAGCAAAATAAAACAAAATCCAATAACAAATACATAACCACTTCAACATAAATATACATGGAAAGTCATGCTCCTTAATATACATATAATATCTAATTCAACAATTCATCATCATCATCAATATCTCATGAATCATTGCCTCCAACAGATCAACTCGCATGTGAACAAATCAGCCTTGTCTTGCCACATCAGCAATTCAAAAAATTTAATCCGTAATAAAACACTCAGCAATCAGAACTGAAAATCGATTAGGTCAAATTACCAGAATGAACAGCGCGATTAGCCGCACGGCGCTGAATCCGATTCAACTTAACAGACCTGGATCGAAACAACGACGAAGTGAACTCATCACAAGGCTCAAAGGAAGTGACGAGTCCCTGAAAACCAGATCTACAAATAGCGGAAATGGATGAGGAAGCGCGGGAGTGATAATGACGTCTCCGATTCTTAGAGGATGAGTTAAGCACGGAGTTGGATGAAGGAGAGTCCTTATCGGAAGAAGACATGCAAGCGGCGACGAGCCATGTGCAGAAAGGTGACGTCACGGCGGATGTAGTCATAGTGAAATTTGAATAGGAATGATGGAGTGAGTGAGTGAGTGGTGACGATTGGAAGTGGTGGATGATGTTGTTGTTGTTGGTGGTTGGGTTTGGAGGGTTTAGGTCCAAAATGCCACGTAGGATACTCAGTCCTCTTCTCTTCTCGCTTCTCTCTCCTCCCTCGTCCGTTGCTCTATTTTTATCAACATAAAATAGTTAACAGAGGACAGACTATGTGAGATATCAACCGTCGATTCTTAAGATAATTATTGATAACCGTCAATCTTACAAATTATTTATTTATCTTGATTGATTTAATTAAGCCTGGTTAATAAAAACATGTATTTCTTTTTTGATAAAACAAAAACATGTATCAATGAAAGTATATTTTTTATATTTACATTTTGATACACACGTATAAGATGTGATTTAGATTCAGTGCAGTTAAAACTATTTAATGCGAGTTAAAACTGCGTAATTTTAGATTCACTCAAAACTGTGTATGATTATAGTAAAAAAGCGTCAAAAAATGACGTCATTTTTATACTCATAGCAAATAACAATACCCAATATTTTACAGATAATTAGATGCTCCTGCTCTATTTGCATCACCATCACGTGGCGTGAATAACGTCCTGCTTGTTTTTTCTTACGTTTTTTCTAATGTTTATGACAAATAAACATTTAAAAAACAGAAAAAATGTTTTAGAAAACTCTAGAGTTTACATCAATAATGAAACTATGAAATAGGGATAAATCACTTGGGAAGTGGAAATGGTCCATCATGAATAGGGTTAGTAAAGTTGGGCACAAACAAAGTCTATCTTACTGACTTAACCTAAAAACAACACTTAGCTCAGCATCTATGGAATCCACAATACAACCACACAAACATCATGAACTGATTCTAGAGACGAGCAGTTTAAGTATGCAAAGGTGACATGTCACTAGCAAAAAATCTTGAAAACTGAGAAAAAGTCTTGTAAGTCACGGACTAGGTTTTCTCAACAGATTTCCTCAAACTTCTCTGCATGCAAAAAGTGGTTTTGCAAGTTACAACTCCTCTACTATAAAGCAATTTCATAGTATCAAACACTTTTTTCAACTGCAACACATGACATGATGAGTAAACAATGTCACAAGATTTTGTGCTGCTGACCAGTAGAACGTTATACTCAGCTACTTATCTAACCACCTTACTTAACTTTATTATGTTGAATAGAAAGATAGGCACCTGCTTATTTCTACCCTACTCAAAATCAGCAATAAAGCGAGCTGCTCATAAATGAGCTGATACATTCAATAAGCTTCAACTTTAATTTGGAAGAGATTGGAATGGTCCCTAACTTGACTAGTGAATTATATGCAAGTAGCTTTACCTATAGCTGACTTTAGCCACGGTTGAGCGCATGAGCCAGATGGAACATAAGGAATTCAAAAGTCCGCAAAATATTTATAAAAACTTGGAGAGTTATCTCATTCAAAATCGATAAAGTGTTGCATCAGTGGTCGGATTGAATATACCATGATATCCGGATGGGTATGGGGATTCATTACGGAACTAATAGTTTAGGCGAGAATGGCCAGGACATCAGATGCCCTTAGAGTAATGTAGTTAGAACCATCTGCACCCTTGAAGTCATTTCCAGCATATTTAGAATACAGGACGGTATTGCCCGGGGAAATGGACAATGGCTTCCTATTTCCTTCTTCATCCAGAGGTCCAGGCCCAACAGCAATTACCTGCTCAACGAAAATAGAATGTCATTCTCTCAGGGAAAAAATTAACAGTTGACAATGGTTGTTGATCAAATCTAGTGTATTTACCGTTCCAATTGATGGTTTCTCTTTTGAGGATCCGGTCAGCAGCAGGCCCCCAGCTGTCTTTTCCTCAGCTTCGGCGACCTGAAAGCAAAAATGTCACAAAACTTGACATGGAACCACTCACACAGGTGAAATGCAATATCGTTTTTTCATAAAAAGAAAAACTTAATTTCAGATATTGTGTACAAAATATTGACCTTGATCAAAACTCTGTCGTTGAGGGGTTTCAGATCCTTAACATCATCTGTCTCTAAAATACCAACAATGTCATCCTCCTTTAATATAAGATGGTTAGTACCATTGAACTCCACTTCAGTTCCCGCATATTTGGAATAAACAACCTTAGCACCATTCTGTAAACAAATAAAAATAAGGTGTCAGGCGAGTCACGATATCATGATAATCACATAGAAAATTGCAGTCTGACCAGCCATTACCTCAACACTGATACCAACTTTGTTCTTCCCGATTGTCCTACCCTCACCAACTGCAACAACCTCACCTCCTTGAGGTTTTGTCTGTGCTGTAGTGGGAAGTAATATCCCTCCTGCGGTTTTCTCTTCAGCAGTGTCAATCTTAACCAAGACTCGATCGCCCAAGGGCTTCAATGTGGTGTACTTCAAATCCATGCAACAATAAAGGTAAGATTAAGGTACGAGAACAATACATGACAACAATTATTCACAATAATAAGAAACACATTTCCATAAACCTTCGAGCGTTAAGAATATCGAGACTTCATCAATAAATACAATATAACCTACTTAATATGTGTAACAATGATAAACTCTGACAAATCTCAAGTATTTTGCATAATGGCATCAACCAAAAACTAAAAACACGGAACTAGCTTCTAGCTAATGAGGCTTCCTAAATTATAGCATACAATGAAACACAATAGTGATAAACTGAAATACCTTTGGTGCGACTACAGTTGCAGCTTTTACTGAAAGGCCTCGGAAAAACCTCTGTGACAATCCCCCACGCCTGAATTGCTCACAAGATGAAATTTTGATTGGTGAGGAAGCTCTAAATCCATTAAATGAAGCCAAATTCCTCGTAGAGAGGGATGAAGTCGTGAGCTGAGAAGCCGCCATTCCTGCATCAAATTCACAAACCAATTCACATTTCCAATCCTAGACTATCATTGACACTTGGAATAAAGAAGACATAAACCCAGTTAATCGAAAATTTTCAAAAGCAAAATCTATATTCAGACGTCGAGATAAGTGATAAAGATCCAACCTTTAGTTTACGAATTCACTGAAATGAATTGTTGGGAAGCAGATTGGTGAAAGAAGAACCCTAGCAGCTGTTTTATCGAAGGCAGATAAGAGGACCGATGATTCTAGAATAATTTAGGAGCTTGTCGTTTGTCCACTGTCTACAAAATTGAACCGAACCCCACCAAACATTTTGATGCGGTTCAATTTAACAGTTAGTATATCACTGGAAAACATGAGTGTCTGTTATGTTTCTGCCTTTCTGGCTTTGGGTAAACTCTGTGACAAATTGCATCCCTCCACTAAACAGTGTTTTATCATTTGGAGTAGACAAAAGTGAGTGTTAACAACATACAAAACTTCAAAATTTTCTGTTTCCAGTCCAGGTACGAATCTCGTAAAGTATATGTGTAAAAATGAACCATACAAGTCAGACAGTCCAAAGCGACACATAAACATAGGCTGGTTCGCATACCTGCTATCTTTGTATAACAATAAGGCGAGGACGAAAGTTATAGGCGGTTCATCACTTCGCCGCAATTGCATGATTGATGATTCGACCTGAAAAGTAATACCATTTCTAGGAAGGTGAGCTTTGGATGCACCACACTGATACGGAATTTGCCGACTGAACCTTGGGTCATGGCACAAAGCAGGTGTGCTTAGAAACTATAATCAATGTCTGAGCTATTTTGGGCAGAAGAGCGGCTAATTAGTTTCCCTTGCTCGTCGTATCTGTCCAAATTTTCACATGGAGAAGGGTAAACTGTTCCGATGACTTGGCCTTCAACAAAAGCACACTGGAATATATGCTTCTTTTTGTAGGTTATTCCTATAGATACATCTCTGAAGGTGACATTACGGATTGGGATGTCTTCTGAACCTTGGATGCGGACAGGCACACGAACTCCCTCTCCATGGATCCCGATGTAGCTGATGTCTTCAACGATGGGAAATGCTTTTGGGTCGTAACCTTCAGGGTGTTCATTGTAGTCTGTCTTGATGACTATTCCAACACGGACGTTTTCAAAGGTCAGATTTCGGTAGTTTATGTTCCGGACATATCCACCTCTTCCTGGGGCTGTTTTGATGCGAACTGCCCTCCTTGAGTCCCACACTAAGACATCTTCTACTAGTACGTTTGAAACACCCCCAGACATCTCGCTACCTATGGATACTCCAGCACTGCATAGATGGTTAAGAGACCAACTCCTTTCAGAATCCCAGATTGAAAAACTATTTACAGTACTCAATTACAAAACTTTTAGAAAAAAGGTGTCATTACTACATAAATGGATACTGTAGTATAGAAGAAATATATTACCTGACCATAGACCGAATAACAAGGTTTCTGATGACAATGTTTGTTGATGGACGCCCATATGCAATGCCATATTGGTCCCAACCACTTTTAATTGCAATGCCATCATCTCCAACACTTATGTAGCAGTTTTCAATCAACATGTTTTCACAAGAATCTGAAAGCGCAAAAGATTCGAACAACTTCAACTTTTGTGTTTTGCCATATCAGCATCGAGCCATGATATATGCTGATATTAATTGGTCATCGTTACGACACTAAGTCCAACAAGCATACTGATTTTTATTATGGTCTTACAAAGTTAGAATTATACATGGACACAAATACGCTTCACATTAAATTTTGACAATCAGAAACTTACTGGCTTTTCTAACTTCTACAAAAAGGATTTCATATTTTATTTCTAACTCATGTATTGATAGAAGAAAGACGATGATAAAAATGTCCCAACCTTTCAACTAAGCTTCGTAAGTATCAACTAATCAAAAACATGAAACTTACATGCTTACCGGGATCTATACCATCTGTGTTAGGGGCTCCAGCTATCGGAGCTAAAATAGTAACATCTCTGACAGTAATGTTTTTGCAATCATAAGGATGCAACGTCCAAAAGGGAGAATTCTGCAGAGTGATGTTGGTAATGACGATGTTGCTCGACCACATTATCTGAACTAGAGGTCCTCTTGTGTTGTTAAGAAGCTTTTGCTTATACTTAATCCACCATGATTGACCTTGTCCATCTATTGTACCGTTATGCCCTTAAAAAACAAGAACGCCAATCAGAAATCCTGATTACTTATATTACTTATGCATGATATTCACCGCATCCAAATAAGTCATGATGGCAAACTCAAAAAAGGAATATATTACTTATATAATGGCATTACCAGTTATAGTAACATCCTTCAAGTGTTCCCCATGAATCAAGCTCCCATAGCGAGGGCCACCATGCTCTCTTCCAACACCATACGATGGCAGAGGAGGCAACAAGGGCCAGAGCTTCTCATCCTGGAAAGTACACATTTCATTAGCCATTTCAAAACCATACAAATAAGCAACATGTCTGAATAGTTTCCAAAATATCATATTACAAATTCTCTGAGCACCAGACGAAATCTAACATCAAATTTAACAGCATTTTCACACGCATTGCAATTACATAAAGTAAACATGTCAAAGATCTGATCTTTTCAAATCTGCAGTCTGTGTGCATCATATCCTTAAAATAGTTCGATCAAAATCCACAACCTAAAATCATAAAAACAAAACTAAAACCAAACTCACTTGAACACCAAGAATAACAGCACCTTCAGCAAGAAACAACGTCATCCTACTAGTCAAATTAAATGGTGCCGTCAGCCATTTCCCAGGCGGCACATTAAGCTGTCCACCACCCTTCTTCCACATCTTCTCAATCTCAGCCACAGCTCTCACAAACGCCTCCGTGTTCAGCGTCACACCATCTCCTACCGCACCAAAATCAGTCAAATTAAACACCACCGGCCTCAAGCTCGGCATAGGCGAATCGGTGGAAGCCCTCTGAAACTCACTATCCCATCGATCACATTCCTCTGCCATATAAATAACAACCCAAACGCCGCTAGTGACCAAATCGTAATTAGGGTTTTGTGGTTCGACGAACCCGGAATCAGCCGCGTCAAATCTGACCTCGGCTGATCATTCCTACCGCTTATACCTAACGTCTCCACCATGATCTTGTCCGGCTGGATCAGATCAGGAGTACATACTGGGGTGACGTTAGTTGGTGTTCGATCGATCGAATGAGTGATTGAGACCGCAAACTATAAAAAAAGAACTTGGATTGTTATTAGGTGGGAATTTCGTTGCCGGAAAATGACGGGCTACTTGAATCTGAGTGGAGCGATCTGCAAGCGATGGAGGTTAGAGTTTCATCTCTCTGGAGTAGACGATGATAAAGTGACAGCAGGTTGCACCAAAGTATGTATGACAGTACGTATTTACGTATAAAATACGTTTAGAATAAATGTAAGAAACTGGCCTTGTTGGCCCAGTTTACTTTTGGGCTTTCATGGCCCGCAGGAAAGCGGGGAGACAGACAGTACGACAATCTATCTCGATATCCACAACTCGTGTTCGTGTCAGCTCTGACCACCAAGCCAACAACAGATAAGCTCCAAGGCTCATCTCTGCCATGGCCTTACCCATTGCGGGAACTGCGGCGTCAAGTTCACGTTTTCGAGCAATCGGGTTAGTAGTGAGTGACACTGCATTACGTTATAAATTAGCATTTCATGTGATATTAAAATGTTGAGTAGCGATTTCTGAGCAGGGAGCTGCCCGGTGGCTGCTATGCGGGGAAACACTTGGGTGGATCATGTTTACGAGTGGGCAAAGAGAGATCAATGAAGATGCATGCGGGGAAAGCCGCGTCAAGTGTATGCGAACCACTTGGTCCGGACAGGCCTTTATGGTTTCCTGGCAGCTCTCCCCCTGAATGGCTTGATGGCAGGTCAATAGAGTTTCAAATTCACTTGTGCATTTGTATTTTGGTTTTGTGTTTATGATGATCTGAGACTCGATTTATATGTTCTCGACAGTCTCCCTGGGGATTTCGGCTTCGATCCACTTGGACTAGGTAATGTAACATTATGTAAATGAATTTACATGAAGATTGGGATTGTGCTTATAAAAAGTCTTGTTTTGTGGATTTGGATTTTTTGGTTTTGCGACAGGATCTGACCCGGACCAGCTAAAATGGTTTGCGCAAGCCGAGTTAATCCACAGCCGCTGGGCAATGCTAGCAGTAGCTGGCATTCTAATTCCGGAATGGCTAGAATCACTCGGCTTCATAGACAGTTTCTCCTGGTTCGATGCTGGTTCGAAAGAATACTTCACTGACTCAACCACCCTTTTTGTAGTCCAAATGGCGCTAATGGGATGGGTAGAAGGCAGAAGATGGGCAGACTTGATCAACCCGGGTTCAGTCGACATTGAGCCTAAGTTCCCAAACAGGAAGAATCCGACACCAGATGTAGGCTATCCAGGCGGACTATGGTTCGATCCATTTATGTGGGGACGTGGATCACCTGAACCAGTTATGGTACTAAGGACTAAAGAGATCAAGAATGGGAGATTGGCAATGCTGGCTTTTGCAGGGTTCGTGTTTCAAGCTATTTACACCGGACAAGGTCCGCTCGAGAATCTTTCCGCCCATCTATCCGATCCGGGCCACATTAACATCTTTTCGGTACAAAATGCTAAAACCTATGATTTCTTACACACTCCTAGTAGGTTTCATAGTTTGATCTAACAGTACTTGATTATGTTTATAGGCTTTTTCATCTCAATGAAGTTGCTTCCACTGGAGGCAAGAGGCATGAAGACCATTTAGTTTAAAACTTGTCTGAACACTACAAGTGTAAATACTGTCTTTAATAAACTACATACCTTTCTTAAACTGCAACTGCAACTCTAATTTTTTAATTATTTAAAGTGTATTTTTTGAAAATGTTATTTCTTTTTAGTAGATTTAATTGCACAAAATCACACATAATATATTTCAAAAACAAAATTAAATTAACTCAAAAAATAAGATCCAACAATTTTCTAACAATTATAAAAAGCAATTTGTAACAAATAATTTCATCGAAGTGAAATCTGAAAAGGAAGCCAGCGAGTAGGTGAGGCGAGGAAGATGGCTTCTGGACCGACTGCTTCTGAAATAGTGGCGAAGCTGGATCTGAAGCCCCATCCTGAAGGTGGGTTTTTCTCAGAGACCTTCAGAGATACCTCAATTGTCCTCTCCAAGTCTCACAACCTCACCTCCAATTGTAAGTTCTGATCCATTGAATTGGTGATTGATTTCTGTTTCATGATATTAAGTTTTTGTCTTGATTGATCCTTTTCATGAAAGTTTATATCTTTATCATGTTGTTGTATATAAACATTTTTATTACAGAAACTGGAAAGTTTATATCTTTATCATGTTGTTGTATATAAACATCTGTTGATCTGAGTTAGAAATTAATATTGCGCATTAGTTTCGGATTTGAGTCAGCTGCTTATTTGCAATAAACTACTTCATGTATAAATGAAGCCTAAAGCCTGTAAATATCTTAATAATATCATGTACTTGATATGATCAAGTCGTCATCAGCAGGGACGGATCTAGAATTCGAAAACTAGTAGGGCTATTTTTATTTTTCGAAAATAAGTTGGGCTATTTTCAATTTTTTCTGAAAAAATAGTCTATATATAATTATTTAAAGAGTAAAATTAAGAAAAAAAAATTAAATTGTTAAATTTTACTTGGGCTAGAGCCCAAGAAGCCTTCATGTAGATCCGTCCCTGGCCATCAGCATTATGTGTCATATAGTATCCTACTTTTAGCTGCACATTTGCTGTTTGTTCGACAGACGACGAAGTTTGGTACAATTTTTTGCCATTGAACTTGCCTTGACTTTTGATCATACAGATAAAGTTGATCGTCCTGTTAGCACCAGCATTTATTTCTTAGTACCATCCGGGAATATTTCACTTCTGCATCGCATACCTTGTGCTGAGACCTGGCATTTTTATTTGGGAGAGCCGCTAACAGTAAGAGCTTTACTGATACAAATTTAACTAGCCATAATATAGCGCACTGTGCCTCTTTTGCGTCTTAAGAGGAGGCGGCACATTAATATCATACAATATCATTATTTTAATTTTAATGTGATATTCCACAAGAATGGTTTACTCACAAATTTGTTTTTAAGTTATTCATATTTTAGGGACTTATTTTTTCTCTTTATTTTTCTTATTAGATTTTGCAACTGAATGAAGAGGACGGTAGTGTAAAGCTGACGACTCTTGGAACTGATTTTGAGAACAATCAACGCCCGCAGTATACAGTGCTTCCAAATGTGTGGTTTGGTGCATTCCCCACAAGAGATTACACTATATCACTGACGGCACAGTTTCCAAAAATGCAGCTAGGGATTCTGAGAGCCATTACTCTCTTGTAGGCTGCACTTGTGCCCCTGCGTTTCAGTTTGAGGACTTTGAGCTAGCTAAACGCCCTGACCTTATATCAAAATTTCCCAAGAGTGAGGCACTCATCTCAATGCTCACTCCACAATGAAAAACATTCTTTGAATGTTGATGTCGTAGTCACAGCATATCTTTCAGGTTCTACTCTCTATTTCCAACTCGGGGCTTTAATATGTGCAGTATGTTGAGAACTTGTTGAACAATAAAAGTTGTCAAGTTTTTCTTGAAACCAAACTTCATCGGTTGTTAGAAATGCTCACAGGTTGTTGCTCATTGTACTAGATTCTCTTTCGGTATTTTATATTAAAAGAGTTCAAACCTTTTGATGTTTTTGCAAGATTCTGTGCCCATAAGTCAAAAGTGGAGAAATATTCAAACTTTTCATTATTTTATCAGTTGTGTGATACTCTCTTTATACAGCTTGGAAGTTGATTAAGTGTCATATTTTGGTCTGATTAGTAGAATGGAAAATGGCAGATTCCGTAGCTTAGAAAACTGGATGATTAGAAAAATAGTCTCTGATATTTCGTGTTTACACTTGCAGAATAATTATGGTCACCAGATCCAGCTAGCATTTCCAGTTTGGTGCTACTATTGATAGTTGATGTTCATAAGGTTTGACACTTTGACTTCAGGAACATTCATTGTTACCTTAAGTTGATAGCATGAAGTTAGGCACTTTGGTGAATCTCTTGAATTCTAAATTTGACGAAAATGCCATTGAAAACACACTGCATCCTTGATTTTGAAATGATGCAAAGCGTATATCAACAGGGGACTACCATGCAGCCAAAAGCATTGAAAATGGGGGTGGCCCTTGCTTTCTTCATCAAGGATATCCCAGCAATCGAACAAGATCATGAGGCATTGTCGAGTAAAACTAATTGTATTAGTAAAAGAAAGAAAGAAGCATATTTCACATACATTATTTGTTCCAGTCTGATTATATCTAATGTGTAATCTGATCATTCAGTTTGAAGATTTTACTTCTATTTCCATGAACAATTTCTGTAAAAGTAGGTGAGTTTCTGTCATAAAAATAGTCATTTGCATTTGGGAACTTCAAATTTTACAAAGCCTGAGCTCTCACATTAATAGAATGTCTTAAACCCATGAAGAAACATATTACAAAAATAACATAAAACAGTACTGTAGATAGCAATCTCCATTGTTTGCTTTGTTAACCAGTTTGAACTTTGATCAACCAAGAGGTTAGCAAACAGTAGATTCGCCGTAAATGCTGTCAAGAACAGCGATGATTCCAACGACAAAGGCTTGATCAACTCCTGCACTAACAACAACATTGTACAAATCCTGTCTTATGGTCATCCACTCCTCAACCTCCCTCCTCAACTTGATTTGTGCCACTATGGTTCCTTGGTGATCTACAATGCTGCAATCCTTGTCTGGAAAGTAACCCCTGATCTCAAAGTCCCACTCCTTGCTATTGTTCACCCTTGGTTGAGTCCATATCCTTATCGCATTACTAAATGGAAAACACGACTTGGGAGGATCTTTCAAGATGAATGCAAGCCTCTGTGCGCCTTCATGACCTGATGCAAATCCCCTCCATTGCTTGTGAACATGCAGAGCCTGCACCAGCCCCTCCTATAAAAACAAGTAACATTTTCAGCTAAAATCATTATGTTGAATTTCACTAGCTCAACTGGTTATAATAACTACCTTTTTCTGAAGAACAGTAAGGGTGATCTTGGCCATCCTTAAGCACCTTCTCCCATTCTCCCAATGACTCCACATCCATCAACTCTAAACAAAGTCCTCTGACTACAATCAGTCACCACAAACCCACCACCCATTACCACATTAGGCCTCCTCCTTACCATCAACAATGTTTGGCTCGACGAGCAGTAAGTCTTGCTGACAATGACCGTGTCGTTAGTCGTGAGCTCGGCCGCCATTTGGGACATATTACCAAGGTTTTGCAAGTACAACACAATATAAGTTTCTTGTGTTCAAAACTTGTCTATTTAAGGTTACAACTTACAATGCCTCATGGCTTCAATGTATGCAAGTCTCATGAGTTGCCAAACTTGGACTCTTTTCTGTTAGATGAGATTCTTTCTTTTCAGGCTATTTACAATTGAGTCCCTGACTTGTAAAGTATAAACATTTGACCACTAAATTTATTATATTCGCAAATGGCTCTCCTTATCTCCCCACTTCCATCATCATCCCCAATTTGGGGCCGCCGCCACCGCTCTTCAATTGCACGACTGCTGCATCTTTGGTTCAGTTTCAATCACTTACTGATTATTATGGAGGAGTTAAAAGGGAATAAAAGATTCAATTTTGAATCTAGGGTTTTGGATCTTAGTGTCTCGATACTCCTTGATCCCGACATGGAGGAAGGAATTAATGCTTTTGAATGCAAGTACGTTGTTCCCAAACTCAATCTGTTTTACTTTGAGCTTTGAGTTTTAAAATATTTTTGGTAAGGTAGGGAATGTAGGAATCTTGAGTTTCATTCTATGGAGGATTTGTGAGAATTTGATCAAGATGATTTTGGATGAAATAACGAGGAATTGAAGATATAAGTTTTTGATTAAGACTTACTGTTCGAGTTTGATGTTGCTCTTTTGTTGTGACGGATTCTGAGTGTCATGTTTTTGTTCCCAAATTAGTAGGTTGTTAGTCAAATGAAACTTGACAATGTGTCGTTATTAGTTATTGAGATTTTATATAGTTGCAGGTTTTGATACCCTAATGAAGAATATATGTATCAAATTAGTATGACTTAGAAGTACAGATTGGAAGCTACTTGAAGTTTCATTAATCATGACCTGATTTTTATGAAACTATCTGCATCAGGTATCGCTTCAGAGGTTTGTGGTTAAATGGATGAAAGAATATTGTTTACCGAACTGTGTCCTGATGCAAGAGAATATAGTTTTGTAACGGTTGATGTCAACGCTGAACAGTAAGTACTTGTTTTAGAGTTTTGCATTAACTAATAGCTTACAAATGGCTCTTTTGCCTTCTATTAGTAGTTAAATTACCATTAAACAATGTGTAACTGATAATGTCCTAGTTTCCTTTGTTATGTAATATGTTTACAGGATGAAAATCTGATTGTTGTATTGGAAAAAACAAAGCTGTTTCATTTTCACAGAATTGCTAATTCGTTACTAAAGCAACTGGTCGCATTTTTAATGAAACTTATTTCTAACATTTTTGGGAACGTGAATAGTGTAGAGTGTCATGCCAGGTTCAGTTTCAACCGAGCTTTCTTTGCCAATTTTTCATCCACAAAGTAGAAGGAAAAAACCAAATTGTTGACCCATTGGCTTTCTCCTGGTCTTCTCTACAAAATACTCTCATTTGCACTTGCATAGATTCTAAGGTGCCTAGATGCACACGGACTCCTTGACATTGCTAAGGGACACCTCGCTCCTCTCCCTTTGGGTTTTTAAATATTCAAAATATTGTCGATTTAGGTTGAGTTTTAAACGAACAATAAATGTTTATTATATTCGCTATAATATATTATCTGTATTTGTGTCGCTTTTTATACACTCAACCGATGTGTAGATAAAGATCTTTAAGGTTTTATACATCTAAAAATGTGTATATATGATCTGGATTGAGAGTATTATTTGTTAGTTGGCTGTTCTGGTACTTTGATGCAAAAACGTGGAATATGGCATTATAATTTTAAAATTAGATTAATAATGTTGATTTTTATTTTGTCGTGTTTCATTAGGTTGAGTAGGGAATACAGATAGATCTATTTATTGTGAAGCATAAGTTGTTATTTGGATGCAGTGTTGAGTTAACTACGTGTATTGAAATTTAGTGTTAATCAACTGCAATAACTATGTGTTGAGTTAACTAAGAAATGAAAGCTCTTTTTGTAAAGGATATATGTCAACACTATATTGCGATTTTATTTCGCGACTGCTATTGGACATCTATGGATTCGCTACTTTCTCGGTTATAATAATTATGCTATGTACTACTTGAGTAGTTTTTCTTGCTATATGCAAATGTATTTGGGAATGATTTAGTAATATTCGTTTTTTCGTTTGTTTCAGACATTCCATAGTCTTCTTATGGTCAGTATTTGAACGAAAAATGTTTTACAATTTAAATTGACTTGACTTGTTTTTGCTTCTCTTAAATCTACTTTTACTTCACCTATCCTTGACTTGACATGATTTAACTTACTTGAAAGGTTATAAACATACTCCAAAAGAACAGACTTATGTGTTTTAAAATAAATTAAACTCTTAATTGATATGCTTGAGTTTCATATGAAATTGTTTTGATTTGATTCTTTGAAAATAAGGTTTTCTTATATTTTATCTTGTGACGGTTGCCATTGGGGAATTTTAACTATTTTCAGGACATTGTCTGATTAGTAATTGCCAGAAGGCCGCCTCTCCATCCCAACAATGGTAACACCATATTTTTGTTACTTTAAATTTTACGTGTGATATGCATATAGGAATTTTATTTTGACCCTGAAATAGAAATTAACAAAATCTGGTTCTTTATTATTGTGACTATTTTTTTGAATGGAAAAGGGTAGATATAATTTGTTGATATTTTAACGTTATCTCGCTGGACATTATCTCTTCTTCTTTTTGTTTCAAGTTTTATTCCAAGCATTTGAATTTTTAAACTTCTTTTATGTTTTCCTTTTCTTTTTTGGGGGAAGTTGCCTTTTGTATTTTATTTATTGAAAAATTAAAACTTACCACATACGTCCCATTTTTTAAAATTTTATGACATGGTTCAGGAAAGAATCTGGATATATTTGGGAAGAAATCTCACAATTCTTTTATATGCATTCTTGAAGCAATGCATTTGACCAAATTTTATTTTGTATGTCTAATTTTCCTTATTTTCATCAGAAAAGTTAGATATTGAACAGTCCGCAAATAAAATAAAGTTTACTGTTGTCCTGTAAGGATAAATGCAGAGAGAAAGGTAGGTTAATTTTTTAGGCTACCATTAAAGCGGAGTTCAAGTTTTTTCTTTCTGATGCTAGAGATAAAAAATAAAGCATTAATGCTACTTCCGGTATAAATGCCTTTTTCTCGGATACAAAAATTTAATGCTTTCTCGTTGAACTTTGTATGTGTCTTCCTAGTGCTATCATATATAACCAATCACTCAGGCCTTCAAAGTTCCATGCCTTGGGTACCGAAATCGCACTTCTGAGTTTCCAGGCTTTGACAACCTTCCGAAGCAGATAGCTGCCTGAAATCAGGTATCATTTTACATCTGAAACAATGTTTAACCATTTTTGGCCAGTCAAATTAGAAAATTACTTAAGAGAATTGCGATGCGCTGCACAGTGGGTTTTCATGATGGATTCTGGTCTAGATGTTCTACCAAATCTGTGCAACAATATTCATTTCTATTTTGGCTGTTGGAAGTGTTGAAGTTGGTGTCAGAACTTATTTCCTCAATTTCTCATCCTGATTTTCTGCTTTGATTTTATCTTTAAATGAGCTATCTGCTACTATGTGGATTTAGCACTTGTAGATCACTTAGTCATCCTTTTCACATTTACTCATCGCTCCTCTTAAAGGACACAGATTTAACAATGGCACTACTAAATGATTTATTCATTAGCGGAGTTTGTTTATCTTGATCTGTGTAATGATCTTATGTTTGCAACTGGATTCTGCAGGTTTGCAGGGATTTGACGGGTAAGAGGTGTATCACTTTAATTGTCCCAGATGTCCACTGTTTCAGAATCTTCTGTGCCTAAATTGAGGTTTGATGTTTTTGATTCCGTTTATCGACAGTTGTACACGACTCTGGCTATCACGCTCATGCTTAACCCAAAGTTGTCCTTACAAATCATGGGCGTGTGGATATGGATGGAAAAGAGTGGATTTATTGACACTGTTGAAAAAATTCAAACACTGCCTCTGGATCTGATAAGAGGGCTTGCGGATGAGGCTGTTTTGTGCATCGATTTTTTCAAAAATGCCCAATTCCCCACGCCATCAGAACTGATTAACTCGATTCCTCTGATACACTTCCTGATGAAAAAAGAGATCCATCTTATGTTTCTTCCTGTAAACCGAGCTTCAGCTATAGAAGGAATGAAGAAAGTTCTTAATGATGTATGTGTTGACCTGGAGGTCCTTTACAGTGAAGCAAGAATGATGCATGATACATTCAAGCAGAACCTTGTGCAACAAGAGATGGCTCAAATTACCCGGTCATTTAATTTGAATGTCAGCCTTGAAGACACAGCTGCTCTCAGTAATTTGAGCCCTCACAATTCAGAATTGTCTGGTTCAGGTCTTTTTGATTTTGGACTCGGGTCTTCCTCCTTATTGCAGCGGGGTTCATCAAGTTCTGAGCCAGGTACATTCAATGTGGGGTCCTCGAAGTCTTGGAACTCTGTGCCTGGTCAAGTCAATTCACCACCCCATAATGCTGCAAACTTTGGGCTTGATCCGATCAAGGCGATACTGCCAGGTTCTCCTGTCTCTCCCCACGGCTATGTTGGCATGGGCCGCTCCTTTGCTTCCAACCGTGGAGATAAGGACTCCGGTTTTGTTAACAAGGGGATAGATGCACCTAATCAAGTTCTATTTCACCCCAAGCCAGATGCTGGTATGATTCGCCAACCTCGGCTTGCACAGTCCAATTCATTTCATCGTGATGCTCCTACACCTAGAATGACCCGCGGACCCAGTCTTAGCAACTCTGGGCATCAGATTCTGAATCCTGCAACGAGAGGTTGTTCATCGGCTTTGATCCCGCAAGTTTATCCACAACAGAATTTTCTAATTCCTGCCACCTTTGTCCCTGCTGAACAAAGGACCCTGTTTGTGACTTTCTCTAAGGGTTACCGAGTCCACGAGGCTGAACTAATGGAATACATGACCAATTGGTTGGGCAACTGCATCGAATCCTTGCAAATGCAAGAAACCTCAAGGGATGAACAGCCACTCTATGCCCGGTTAGTCTTCTACAATCCTGAAATCATTGACACTATCCTGAAAGGTGAAGAAAGGTACAAGTTTAGTATCAATGGCAAGCACGTCTGGGTCCGGAAATACATTGTCAAGAACCAGAGGAACAACCCCAACTTCTGAACTACAAAGCTCAGACTCATGTCCATCATATCCCTTTTATTTCCTTTTCAGTCTTACTAAGTTTGGTCAGTCTTCGAGTGTTCAGCGTCAGTCAGTCCCATCTGTAATGCAATGCTATGTAAGAGTCCGGCAGTGTTGAGGAGACTCGAGTCCTTCAAGCCTCCCCTTTGCATTTGAAAGTACTTTTCTTATATGTCAACCATTTCTCTATGTAACTTTTTTTCTTGTTTGATAGATGCTTCTTGCAGCGTAGATACGGATATAAACTATTGTTTACATGCAAAGGTTTATTACAAATATTATTAAGGTCTCTAGTTCCATTTATCAGAGACCACCAGAGCAGACAAAATTTAAGAAACAATAACATACAGTGTGAAACATCTTCATTTTTGAAACAAACATGATGAAGTATGAATTCTGATGACAAAATCTTCCTTTTCCTTTGCGTAGCTTCCTCTCTTGACCTTGCAGCTCATTCCACAACTTTCAAAGTCTGCAGCAGCACTGCATACTTAGTTTCCCAAACAAGTATCCGTTTTTCTTTAGCTTTGCCATTCCACTGGCCATTTCCATGGATTTCAATATTTTCCATGAGGCTCTTGTTCTCTTCCTCTGCCCATAGCAGTAGTCTCTTATACTGATCACTCCTCCTGCTCCTTCCATCCACTGCTTCTTCATGCAGACAGACCTCTATTATAAACTACAACACAGCTCCCTTGGAATCTACTTATTTTCAAACGGAACGTATACTTGTAAAATATTCATACACCGGTATAGTCGTTATGGTTACAACTTCCTTCCGAAACTAAAAGTTATTTTCAGTACCAGAGTATAGCTATACAGTCATCGATACATCATACAACCTTATAATTCACTGGATAAATGTCTTTAGTTTTCATATTGATCTATCACTGGCATACTTGCAATTACTTCATGTAGTTACAATACAACTATGCTCGGAAACTATAAATATTTTCGTAGAAAGGCTGAACCGGTAAATAAGTTATTCGTTAATATTCTTATAATTATAAAACATAGTCGGATTATATTTTCTGCTAGTTTCTGACAATTTCGGATTCATTTCTTTATAAAGAAACTTCTTACTCAGTTTGGTGTTCTTTGTTCGCAAAAAGATGAATTGGGAAATATATTCATATCCTAAGCCATTTATAGATAAGCAAAATAAGCGTAAAGATCCCAAATCCAGCAAATTCAAGGAGCAATAAGTGCCAACTACTACTTCTATTACTACTGCTGCACAAACAAAAATAAGCCTGACAACAATGTCCAAATTATTTGACCTGTGGCTTGTTATGCACCCAAAATGGACTCCACCAGGTCGCGCAGCGGGGCGAGCTCTTCCTTCTCAATGAGTCGAAACTCCTGCAGTAGAAATCCATTGCACCAAAATTTACTGATATTACTATAGGATTAATTGTAAAAAGTTTGATACAAAAATGATGAAGCTTTTACGTTTGAGAAGAGTACAAAGTGCTTGAAGCAAGTGTTGAGATGAGCTTCCTCGTTTAGACTCACAATCTTTTGGAAATGGGAGTGGTAGATATGTGCATAAACCCGGAACAGCTTCTTGAAGATTGTCCTTACCACATCACTGAAGTTTGCCGGAAATGAAGCGCCTGCCAAAACAGAAAAAAATCAAAATAATTTCCACAACAAGAATTTTAAAAAAGAAAAAAAACTTAGTTGACAATATCAGACATGCTCTTGTTTTTTAAGACATACCAATTCTTTGCGGAAAAATGGTCTCATCATCGAGCTGAGTCTCGATCCACTCCATCAGAAACTCAACATACCTTGGCGCTGAAACCTCAATTGGCTTCTTAATCTTCACCCCATCAGCCCATCTGTACTCATACCTGCAAAACAGTAAATAAATCATCAAAACATATTCAGAGAATTCAACACTCAACATTTGAAAAGTTAAGTGTCTGTACTTGGGTCCAGCAGTCATGGTCGGACACTTTGAAGGTGTGCAGAACTCCGTCAACGTGCCATACAAATATTCACTTGATTGTAGAAATCCACAGCTACAAAAAAATGAACAAACGTGGTCAGATCACACCTTAAAACAAACTATAAAAACATACGGAAGTTCACGAGTGCTTACTATTGACAGCAAGCCACTCGTTAGGATCTTCGCCCGGTGGCAGACGAACGGCTTCCCTCAAGTTCCCACTCCCCAAGGTTGCATCAATGTGTTGCTTCAGCTGAGCTCCCTGCATGAACATGCCAAACTCCTTCAGTTCTTTACTATTACAAACCCTTGTTTTTGAATGATAAGATCAACGAACCCTGCTGCCGGAAGGAGTGCTTTTCTTAGGCCGGAAAGTCTTCTGATTCCTACAGTCAGAATTCAATTCAGTAAAATTGGAACTCAATCCTTGAAGAACTTAAGGTTAATCTGATCTCATTAAATTGCTATAAACAGCTTGGAATTGAAAAAAAAAGTGGATGCTGGACAACTGATCCAAAAGCTGGAAATGAAATCAAAACAACCTAAAATTGATAAAACTTTAAGCCTGGGAAAGAAAACATTGAAAAGAAGGTTAAAAGAACAGAGCATGTGACAGAGTGGAAAAGTGAAAAACCCACCTGCTACCTAATCCGAACAGGCTCATATTGTCAGACCGAATCAAGCAAAGAGATTCCTCAGCAACTTCTGCAGAATGTATCGAAAGCGAAAGCTTGGATGAATGAATGAATAAGGGAAGAACAGAACAAAGTTGGTGAATGGTTTTTAGGGAATAAATATGAATTTGGGATTGAGTTGATGACAGACTGGAAATGATCGGATATTAGGGATGAGATTGGCCCACTTGAAAGGGTTTTGATTTTAGCCAGCGAAGTGTTCTCCAGCAGCAAGCTGATGATGAATTGATAATGATGATGATGCTCTGCCATTGACAGCTAGTCTCTGACTTGTTCTGTTTTTGTTCTGTTCCGAATCATCTGATGACTAGGCCTGGGCCCACTTATCATAATGTTTGCAATATATTGTGAAAATCATTAATTTGCTCAATACACACGTCATAAATAGCATTTAAAATTTCCATTTCAATAATAATATTATATTTGAGAAAAGATTAACGAGGATGCATGAGATAGTTATACTTAATTTTAATCGTTAATTATTATTAATTTAATGGACAATATTCAAATCAAAATAATCGTCAGATATGATTTTTACACATCCAACTGCTCAATTTTATTAAAAAAATAATTTAATTTCAATTATCAAATTAATCAAACAAATAATAACTTTAAATTTGCATTATGAAATATAATATTCTCAAGGATCTTAAGTCTTAACCTGGGTCCTGTACATAAAATAATTAAAAAAATGGTGAAGAACAAAATACAAAAACCTTATCGAGTCAAACTCGAACAATCGTTAGTCTCCGTGTGTAATCAAAACCATAAAACCAAAATACAAACAATAATTCGACACGATTTCTCTCGTCGTCCAAATTCGCATCTACCACCACTACCAGTCTATTCCCTAATCCCCCACTTCGACCAATTTTCCATCGCGTCGATTTTTGGGGGGTTTTACCAATCTTTCCTGCTCGCTCTACTTTTTAGGCTTTTTACATTTTCTATGCTTCTAGAAGCAACCGTGAAATCATCGCATCTGTTTCTCTTTGTTATGCCCGCCTGAACTCATTCTCAATCGTTTTGGATCGACTGGGTTGAACTGAGCTTGGAGGTCAGTTGTTTGCGTTCTGGGTTTTTTGATTTGATGTTTCTTAGGTTTCTGGTATGTGTGTAAGTGTGTCTGTGGTTGGTAAGATTACTTGGAGCTCGATTAGGTGATTCTTAGGATTCCAAAGATTACGTCTTGGTAGATGATGATGATTTTTAGATGCCTGGATTGACGAGTGCTAGGGTTGATCCATTTTTATTATTTTTATTATTGTTGTTGAATTGAATAAAAGATCGATTTTTTACTAGTTTCAAGGGTATGAAATGAGGATATGATGGCTACTTGAGCTAGAGGTTTTTGCTGTTTTGGATAGTTTATTGCTTCCACTGTAAACGTATAGAAGGGAAGATATATCATATAAGTGACAATGACTCATGCTCATAATGGATGTGATAGTCAGAATAAAGCACTACTCTTTGCAGGCTAAGAAATAGCTTGGTGTACTTAAGAATTCTATGGAACACTTTCTGTTGTCATTATGTATAGAATTGTAGACCTATGAGAAGTTTATTAACTAACTTATTGTTTCCAGTTGGGAGGAAACAGCTCGACAAATGGCTAACAATGATGATTCAGGAAGTCCGGGTTGGGGTGCTTCGTTATTCGTCCAAACAACAGAGGATGTTGCTACTGCATCTGTAGCAGCTAACAGTGCTCGTTCTCCACGACCCTCTGTAGTTTTTTCGACTAAAGATGATGTAAACAGTAGCCCGATGCAAAGGCTTCAGCGTAGCGTTACAAGAGTGTTAAAAGGGTTCTCAAATCCTTCCGATGTGAGACCAGTAAATTACAATCCAGAAGTTCTAACTACTCAAAAGCGGCAATGGGCAAGCTGTCAGTTGCAGTCCTTGGTATGTGAAATTAGACCATATTCTTCCATATTATTAACTGATGCTTAGTATTGTCGGTCCTTTTTTCTTTAATTTGTACAATTTAGAGAAGCTCATTGAAATATTCGTGCATATTCTAGGATCATAGACCCCTTAAAGAGCCATCAAAGCTTTTCGAAAGCATGGTAGTTGTGGGACTTCATCCTGACACTGATACACTGGCGCTTCAGAGACAAATCATATACAGGAAGTCTGATGGTCCGGGTAAGTATCGTAGTCCACTCAGCGGGCAGCATCAGTCTCGGATTGAACCTGCCTTTGAACCACAGGTACGCTATGCTGGCACCAGAGGTTTTATTTTATGTGCATTTTGCTTTGAGCTCTTCAGTTTTATGTCTCTTATTTTCATTTTCTAGGTTCTTTTTGCCTATCCTCCAGATAAGCAGTTACCTCTTAAATACAAAGATCTTCTCTCATTCTGTTTCCCTGGCGGAGTAGAGGTAGATGAATACATATTCTTTGAATAATCAAATATCTATTTATCACTAATCAATTGTAGAACATTTTTACCGTGTCTTGCATGCGTCCAACAAATCCATCATTACTGGAATTTTTTTAGTTTCTTTCTTACTATATTTGTATAACGAGCATACAATTGACAGGTTCATGCTGTTGAAAGAACTCCGTCCATGAGCGAGTTGAACGAAATACTTCTGGGGCAGGTACATTTTGGTCATACAATAACTATAAAGCTGGTTCAATAATTTTGGATAACTGTGTTTGGCTTCCTTCTGAAAATCATTTTTATTTACTTTTATAATATATTTCACTTTGACGTGCGTTCATAAATTATTACTGAAAGAGCAATTTGGACAAAGGCAATGGGTGCTGAAATGTGAGACTCCTATATAAATTTTGACAATTTCCAAAAATAGCAGGGCTTAATATTTTTTGAAAGTTCAATGGCTGCATTTATTTACAAACCATTGAATAATAATCTGAAGCAGTTTCCTGAATTAAGTAAAGACCTTAAATTCATGTTGAATCTAGTTTGAATCATCCTTCATTTCTTGTGAATGTAAAGTTTAGATACACTTCATTGGTTTTCAGAGTTCATTGCACAAATGAATCAGCTGGAAGTAAATTATAGAGACACAATTGGTTCATTAACTTACTGTGCCAAAAACTATGATGAAAACCTGATCCCATCGTGTGCCTCAGTAAGTGGCTAACATTTATATTTGTAATTTCCAGGAGCATCTGAAGCAAAGTGACTTGTCATTCGTTTTCCGTTTACAGGTAACTCCTTACTCTCACTTTCCTATCAGAATGACCTCTAAATTGTGGGCCACTGTTGCTAAATATTATCCAGATTCAAGAGTCATGAAATGCATGGCATAAAATTACGAAGTTGTGGCTTAGTTACCTGCACTGAAGTGTAACTTATTAATGATGTTAATCTATACCAGAGTTACTGATATATATCACTGGGCACTGCGCTCGTTGTTATTAAAATAAATATCAGAAGTGTTTCAGCTGGCAATACCGTCGATTGATATTCTTTCCAAAATGAGCTGGCATATTGTTTACTCGTTTTCTATTAACATATCAGTCTAATTTTATTTAGGTGTATTTGAAAGTTAGGAAGTTTTTGGTGCGCTTTTCTTTATTTATATTATTTTTCATGTTTCCATTCAAGTTGCATTTCGTATATATATTGTTGGACTAAGTCAGCGCTGGTTGGCATATCATCTAGTTTTAAGTACCAGTTAACTTGTTTTTTCCTGCTTATGTGTAATTTTTTCTCTTCAGTAATATATAAATGAATCATTTGCAAACTTCCCTACATATTTGACGGTACTTTAATGTCTGTCTTAAATATTAGGTTGCAGACGATTCTACTATGTATGGATGCTGTGTTTTAGTAGAAGAAATCATAGGAAAGCCTTCGGGATTGGTTTCTCTTGTTTCACATAAACAACCTCTTCGATCTGTTCGAAGCCGCCATGTTTTAACTACTCGTCGATGCTACTGCATTCTTTCAAGGCTTCCGTTTTTCGAGCTACATTTTGGTGTACTTAACAGGTGTGTATGTGTATTTATTCGTTAATGAACCACCTTCCCCTTCTATTTTTTGTAAATATATTGAGAAAACTTAAGGACAGCATTATGGTGGGATTTTCAGGATGGATGCATTAATATCGTAAAAAAGTATTTTTGAAAAGCTTTTCTGTAAACGAATCTGTAGTCTGTCTTTTTTCAACTTCCTCTTTATTGCAGCATCTTCACCGAAGAGCGTTTGCAGCGGTTAACGAAAGGAGTTGACAGCTTGGATTTGGAATCTCCACAAGAATATACTGAAGAGGCAAATAATGGTGTTCCCTTTGAGCACCTGCTTAATGAAGCAAAAGGGGCTCTTTATGTGCAAGAGGGTAATAAAACAAATTTGTTACTTGAGAATCAACATTCTGAAGAAAACCCTATCACTAATGACAAGCTTGAAGCTTCACCTGTTAGTGAAACCATTGTGTCGAAATATGAGGAAAGATCTCAAATATGTGACACGAATGATGGTGAGTTGAGAGCAGATACCCATGTAGAGGAAAGGGGCTTTTCAGATCATGTGGTGTCCCTTTTGCGTAGCTATCCATATGAAATGTCAGAATCTTCGTCCAGGTATATTGTGATTAGTTACCCTATCAGTTTTTCAGGACCAGACCTGCAGTATCAGGGTATATATGCTACGAAACATGCAACTGTGCTAACATCTAGCAATTGTGTATTTCTGTCAGCTTTAATTTATGAGCTCTTATAATTCTACATTCGCATGTATCGTGCAATAACTAAAATATTCTTTTTCACATCTTTGAGTTGCATGTATGCAATGTACAGTATGTGGTCTTATACACTTATCATGATACGTTGGTTGCGGTAGCAGTGAAGGTTACAGTAGTGAGGACAGACTTTTCAGAGGTGAGGATAATAAATCTGAGAGAGAAAGACATCAAGGAGAAATCAGCTACTACTCTGAGATTCTTGAATGGGCAAAGGTATTATCTTACTCTTATTTTCAAGAGGTTGGCCCGGCCTGAGCTGATTTCTGTTTATCCTGACGGAACATTTTCCAGGCAAATAGTAATGGGTCGTTGCAACTATTATGCGAATATTACCACTTATCTTGTCCTTCAAGGGGATCAAAACTAACCTTTCATCCTTTGGAGCACCTGCATCCAGTAGAATATCACAGACCTGACGAGTCTGTTCTACATCTTGCTGGATCTACAATTGATTTGAGATCATGCAATACAAGTTTGGAACTTTCTGAGGTATCTTGTTTCATCAGAGTTCATCTTTTTGAATTGCTTGACATTTTGAATGAAAATATTTAAGATGTTAATTTCTGTATTAGGCACACAATGCACTCATGGCAGAAGAGGAAGCTTATGCTTTGTCACTTTGGGCTGTTGCTTGCATATGCGGCACATTGCGACTTGAACATGTAAGAACACATTAGTTGTTGGTTTTAGCCGTTTTTGTGTACTGATGACTTGTGTTAAGCCGTATCAATGTCAGCTGCAGTTTTAAATGTAAATTAATGAGTTCCTCTTTTCTCTGTTCGTTATTCAGGTTTTGTCGATTTTTGCTGCAGCGCTATTAGAGAAGCAGATTGTGGTTGTTTGCTCAAATTTGGTTAGTACTTGTTGAACTCAGTGATCGAATTGACTGCATTTTCTGTCTTCGGAGTACTTCTCAAACAATAAACATCGATAATTTGAGAACCATTTAGTACTAAACTCTGTATTTGTTTTTTTATGAACCATTCAGGGCATTTTATCTGCTGCAGTTTTAGCAGTTGTACCTCTTATCCGTCCTTACCAATGGCAGAGCTTTTTGATGCCCGTAAAACCCCCAAACACCTTTCTTCAACTTGCAAATCTAAATAACTTACCATAATTGTTTAGGCTTTAATTTGCTGCTTCAACAGGTTTTACCAAATGACATGCTGGATTTTCTTGACGCGCCTGTCCCTTATATAGTAAGTTATTAGCATTTACCATTGGGTTTCAGGACTTATCTGAGTCTGTTGTATCATTTACATGTTGAAAGTGTTTTACACATAACAAGTTAGACATATCGTCATGTAATTCATAATTTTTAACCTTTATTGGATCATTTTCACAATTTCACCATCTCGTCATCTCGTGAATACTAAATCTATCCTTTTGTAGGTTGGTGTGCAAAGCAAAACTACCGAAATTCAGTCGAAGTTGACTAATGTCATTTTGGTAGATGCTAATAAGAATCAGGTTTGAAAACTTTTAATATCAATAAATTATTTCAGCATGAGCGATGAAAGCTAAGCAACTGCAGTAGTAAATGACATCCTTATCGATTATTATGTGTATTGCAGGTGAAGTCACATTCAGTACCTCAGTTGCCACAATACAAACAGCTATTATCATCACTAGCTCCTGTCACGCAAAGCTTGTAGGAGAAAGTTTTCTTGGCCGGAAAAGACCAGTGTACAACTGCACAGGTGTTCAGGTATGCTGCCCATACTTATGTTAATGTCTTGCTCTTGGACACTTTCTGACAGTGGGCTGCCAGAGTCCTGTTAAACTCTTGTGATATCCAAACCTCTATTGTCCTTGGTACATTGGAATCATATGAAGCTATTTTTGTTTGGTTTTCTTCTAAATAATAATTCAGAATTTTCAAATTTGTTATAAATGATTCTTTTTTTCGTTCCACCATATGGCTTATCTCATTATTGACATCATTATACACTGATTTGTTTTAGATTGAAGCTGCCAAAGGCTTTCTTGCTGTTTTAAGATCTTACCTGGATTCACTTTGTTCCAACTTGCGGTCACACACAATCACTAATGTTCAATCCAACGATGATAAGGTCAGTTACATTCGTTCAAGTTAAGCAGTACTTGGAAGTTGTTTGCTGATAGCATACGTGGAAGTCAACATAAATTACCTAACGGCACCGTAGTAACACAGTCATAATTCTTATTTTCAGGTTTCGTTGCTCCTGAAAGAGAGTTTCATCGACTCCTTCCCTGGTCGGGACAAACCCTTCATGAAGGTAAGCCTAGATTCTCTTTTTATAGAGTTGATAAAAAGTTCACACGAGCATTATAAAAACAAGAATATTGATACCTTTTGTCACTTATATTACGCAGCTCTTTGTGGATACACAACTCTTCTCTGTACATACGGACCTTGTTCTTTCTTTCATCCAGAAAGAGTAGAGCCTGTAGGTTACAACTACAATCATTTGTTTCCAGGAAATCGTCCATGATACCATCACTCCTTAAAAAGGTTATATATGTATTAGCAATAACAAGTTTTGAGCTATTCAGATAGTTTTTTGACAATTTAAATCATGGTCTGTGACAAGCTTGTAGGACTAGAGTAGGAAAAGCCCCAAGAAGTGTGGCTGACCCTTGTTGTATACTTGTATACACTTCATATTACTATTGTCATGTTCCCTAATACGTTTGTAATTCCTTAAATTTGAGCAACAACAGAAGGCAAGAATGACTGTTGTTATCATATGGGGCTAAAATCCAATATGTCAAAAGCCAAGAACTACACATGAAGCTTCCTGTTCTACTGCTTGAAATAAAAAAGAACAGTAATGAAAGTTACTGAGAGAGGACCCCCAAATGCAAGGGTCCAAAAAGTGTCAGAAAGTTGCAGTAAATGGTTGGGCAGAGAAGGATGTCAGAGCAAGCAGCTGCTACTCCCCACCTGCAACAATTTAATCATTACTTGAATGGCAGGTCTTATCTCATGAGTTTCTGTCCAACTGCCAGAGGGACAGGATCTGTCACCATGTCAGAAAAAACATCAGATGCAATATAACAAGACAAGTGTTGCAGTCTCATCTACTCTATTCTGCACTGCTGGTGCTGCCAGTTAAAGTTAGTAAAAAGCCAAATGCTTAATGGGTCTTTACAATATGTTGCAGGATATGAGAAAAGGTCCTGCAGACCACATGGTACCCAGGAAATAAGTAATGTTGACAGACCAGCCATTTAAGAAAGGAAGCTCCCTCTGCCATCTTCAACATACTCTTTCAAGCTTCTTCTGTTGCGGTCTTCTCATCTGTTCTCCTCCCTTTCTCTTCTATTCTCTATCCAGTAGGTTAAAGGATGAGTGGGATCATCAGCAGATATCACCCCTTCACTGAAACTCAGTGGCAGGAGCTTGAACATCAAGCTTTATTCTTCAAGTTCATGGTGTCTGGACGCCCGATCCCATCTGATCTCATATTCAGAATCAAAGGGACAAATAGCCAGCCACATCACAGTAAGCCACTTGTTGATTCTTTCATATCATATATGAGTATAAAGTTCCAATCTTTCAACTTTTTCTGACATTTTGAGGTGGATTGCAGTTGGATGGACTTGTTTTCAAATGGGTATGAGCCAAAGTGTTGACCCAGAGCCAACCAGGTGCAGAAGAACAGATGGGAAGAAATGGAGGTGTTCTAGGCAAACAACTGGTGATTCAAAGTACTGTGAAAGACATATGCATAGAGGCAAGAGCAGAACTAGGAAGCTTCCTGACTCAAAACAACCACTACCAAAGGTGGAAGCAAGAACAACAAGCCAACAATCTGCTAGCAGTATCAGTCAGTACAAGTCCAACCTCTCCTCAGTTACTAGTGACATGACCCACTGCCAAAGTTTTAATCTTTTCAACACCCATTCACCCAAACCAGTCAACGCTTCCACCTTATGACTTTTCTAGACATTGAGTCGCCTGAACCTGACAAAAGTGAGAATGGGGATAAAATTATGTATCATCAGTTCATTGAAGAATCACCTCAGGCTGAGGGAAAGAGAGAATCTTGGCTAAACCTAAACCTTGTCATCTGACTCACACTTTCACAGATACCTCATGGAGAAGATTAAGTCCAGTCTTTAGCTTGTACAGAAGTTGAAGTTATGGAACATGCATTTTGGATTGATGAGCTGGAGACTTTAGAGTAGGAGAGGTTGAGATTGTAATTCATTGCTGAAACAAACTTGTTGAATTTCACTGGATTTAAACATTCACTTCACTAGACCATAGTAAAATTATCAGCATGTTTAACTTTCATTAGAGTTTAATATTCATTGTATCCGATTTTTAGAATGTAAATACCAATTTTGGTGTTTTTTTGTAATTAATATTTTTAAATTGTGCTTTAAAAAATGGTTCGAGAAGTAATTACATATATTTGTAGGAAAGTGAGATATGATTTTGATTTTTTATTTTTAATAATTTAATTAAAAAATAACCGTCAACTCAAATCATCTGTATATATTGCAAATTCAATCGCTAAATGATTAAAAAATCAATTTTAATTTCAAAATCAAATTAATTTAATCAACAATTAGTCCCTTCACTTCACAAATATTTACTGTCTATTCTAAAACTTATCTAAAAAATCAATTTTTTTCAAAATGAACTTTGATTACAATATGGTTTGAGTATTTTCTGCAATTTTTATGGATAAAATGTGTATTTGATCCATAAAGCCCAAACTCTCATTCGGCCCAACTCACACGATTGAGCCCTAGCGAATCGAGATCTCGAAGCCGTACGAGTCATCGTCGTCGAAGCTGATTCGATCTCCCACCGTCCGGTTAGACTGCAGAATCTTAAGGTAACGTCCGACTGTTTCCATCCTCGTGGAGTTTCTTTCTATGCGTCCTTTTGCAATCTCTGATCTCCTTTTGTTTGCAGAATTGTTGAAAATGGCGCTTTCTGGTAAAATTGGAAGCGTTCTGAAGCAGAATGTTTTCAGTAACGCCGCTATGTTTAATCCTGTACGTTGTATGTCAACCGCCTTAAAGAAATTGGTTGGAGGTAATCTTTTTTGTTTAAATTTCCAGTTCATGTTTTTTTGTAATCTGTTTTATAGACCTAATTAAGTAGTTAGGGTTTAGGATATTGTGAAGTGTTAATGTAGATGTTGATCCTAAGATGCAGTCTGATTAATGGTTTTTGTATACTTCGTCGTGTGTAGGTAAATTGGCAGGGAAGACGGGAGGTAGGAACTCACAAGGGCGCATAACTTCGTTTCACAGAGGTGGTGGAGCGAAGCGTCTACACAGAATCATTGACATGAAGCGAGGTGCTTCAGCTATGGGAGTTGTTGAAAGGGTTGAGTATGATCCTTTTCATTCATCTCGACTAGCGTTAGTAAGATGGGTCGAAGGGATGAAGCCACCTCGTTTGAGGAAAAGCAAATTGCAGAAATCTGTTCAGTCTCCCACGGATGTCAATCCATTTACCTTATCCTCCTCGGAAGCGGGAATTGGGTCGTCTAAATTGATGAATCAGTATGTAGTTGTTGGTCTCCCCAAGAGATGTGTCCCGTGGAAGAAAGACAATTTTACTAATGCGGACAATGTTAATGTTAAAAGTCGAGTGAGGGATATCTTGTTTTCAACACTTACCCCTCGGAAGACTAAAGGCGAGAGTAACACAATTTCTTTCAGCAACTCTCTCAGTTATCCAAGTGTAGCTGGAGCAAAGCCTGCGTTCTTCGCTCGTGCAAGAGAAAATCCCTGATGAAGCAAAGTATTTCAATGTTTTGTATGAACTGTGGAATTTCATGTTTTGTTGATGTATGCATATCCTTCAATAGTGCTTTCAAAAAAACCGACAGTGCTGATATGGGTCAAGTGTCGGCATTGTTCTTGATAAAACTTTATGTGAAGGGATTCAAATCACCTAGCTGCATTGATCTAATGTGCTCCCATGTTATGTGAAGGGAGTACTATCTAATGTATGAATTACTAAATTAATAATTGCGCTAATGGTTTTGGTTACATAATAATATCAAAAGTAACGAGAAAGTTGTTGGGTTGGGCCAAGCGTTGTTGTTTTAGCGTGTGATTAGAACGGCGCGTTTCGAAGTCACTGTTTTGACTAGCTGGTTGAGGTTGTCGTCCCACACCGTTTGAGTTTGAACTAGATTTGGTTTATATTTACAGTGTTTGTCGTTCTAGTTCGTCCCTTCGGGGACATCCGATAAAATTGGAACGATACAGAGAAGATTAGCATGGCCCCTGCGCAAGGATGACACGCACAAATCGAGAAATGGTCCAAATTTTTTTGCCATTTTTGTGGAGCTGAATCTGATTGAAATTGCTGAAATGTTTGAGTGATACCTTTCACTATTGATTTTTCAGGAGCTGCTGCAATAGTTTGGTTGCAGTTGTAGTCTACAGGCACTTGGTTCTCCAGATTGGGGAATTCCATTTTACCTTTGGGTTGGAAATCATGGACTCAGTTGCCAGTTGCTGATTTTTATTTACATTTTATCTTTGTCTGAGTGATTGATGTGGTTTTGTTTAACTGGTGTGAAACATTTGAGGACCGTGGTTTTGTTTAACTGGTGTGAAACATTTGAGGACCATTTTATTTAGAGAACTTAAGTATTTGTTTGTGTTTTCTTAGATGGTGTGCTTTGATATCTGATATTTAGCCTATAAATTTGTTCTCATTTCCCATCCTTGATCAGTTGATCTTGTAGTTTTGTACAAGGCCCTTTCACCTTTGTAAAATTGTTCTGAGATCTCATCCTTGTTACGGATAGAGTTATATGTGTTATCGTCGCCTAGACCCAAATGGGTTGTGGCTAATACCACCAGTATGTAATTATTCTTAGCTGGGGAAGAGAGGCATTGCATATGGAAGTACAAAGAGGATGGTTTTCTAATTTGTCAACTTCCACTTTTAAGTGTAAATCAGCTGAGGTAACATGTTAAAAATTGCGTTGTTATTTTGTAGCTTTTGCGCTGAAACAGAAGCAGTAGCAGCTGCATCAAGCAAGCAAGCGCTGCAATGCATCTAGCCTTTTCTCGGATAAGCAAACTTGCTCGGTACAATGCTCTTTTGTGGCTGATGATGATGTGAGATTATAGGAAATGCAGAACATGGCAACTCTATTGTCTTTTGATGCATTGTTTTATGGGAATTAGTGTAATGAATCATTAACCTTCTGGGATGTATTAAACCTGTTTTGTGACAGAGATTCATAGTTGTTTGCTGCGGTCCTGATAAGCTACTCCAGAAATGATCCAAATAATATAAAATGAAGAACATGATTTCTTTTGATCAAAATGGAGAACAGAAATTTTGAAACACTGAACAGAAGGCAAATTTCTTATTGAATGAAAACGTGTACTCAATTCGAGGGTAATATCGTCATTTTTCCATTTAACATAAGTACCGACATTCACAACTCTTATTTGTATACCGATTGGGGGCGATAATCGTAATTTCAAACATCGATTGTTTTGGAACAAAACTTCGGGGATCGATTTGTAATATAATATTTTCAAGCAAAACTGAGGGCTCGCGTCGTGCGGTCAATTTCGATGGAATCGCCTCCGGCGTGCAACGGCGTTGATTATGAGAACTATGACGCGCGACACGATGTGACGGATATGGAAGTGGAAAACGGGAGGAAGTCGGAGGCGGTGGCGTTAGAGGTAGGTACGAAGGTTTTGTGTCGATGGAGGGACAATAAGTATCATCCGGTGAAAGTCATCGAAGGAGGAAGCTTTTCAACGCTGGATCTACTAGATATGAGTATTACGTGCATTATACTGAGTGTAAGAATTTGATTTTAGGGTTTCAGCGCATCTTCTAGGGTTTTGATTTATTTTTTAGTTATGCAAAAGATGTTTCAAATGATTAATCATTTTTTCATTATTTGTTTAGATTCATGATTGGAGTTTTCTTACCATTTGTTTGCCTTTTTATGAAGTTAACAGGAGGCTTGATGAGTGGGTTAAGCTTGAACAGCTTGATCTTGATTCTGTTATCTCTGATGTTGACGATAAAGTGGAGGACAAGGTAGTATTTGTAATCACACGTGTGAAAAATCTCTCTTTTAATATGAAATAGTAACGCTACCACCTTCCTAGTTTTGGTGTGTGGTAGTTTCTAGGAACTTGTTGCCAATTTGTGAAAATCTCTTGTGAATAGTTTCGGCAGTTCAACACTATATTATTACAATCGTATTTTTTTTTCGAAATTTTGGTTGATATGTACAAGAGTAGCGATAGATTACTAGCTTATTCGGTTAGGGATGACATTCTCTATAATTGTTCAAGATCCCGAAGCTATCTGAGTACATAAGTACTAAAATTTGGAGCCACTGTGCAAACTGCAAACTAGGAATTTATTATGGCCAGTAAAAAGATTTATAGTACGTATCTGTAAGTATAGATTTCACTAATGTGGTATTGACTGTATAGCTTTGATATATACAGGTAACAAGCTTAAAAATGACCCGCCACCAGAAACGCAAGATTGATGAAACTCATGTAGAGGTATGATCGTAACAGTGTGCCTCTAGTTACTTGGTTGGATTTTGATACAAACTTGTATTGTATTATTTACTGTTGTTGGAGTATTTTGGGCTTCTCTAGTTTTCCAATGAGAGTAATCCTATATGATAACTTCATTTTAGTGTATAATTGTTTAATACTGGACAAATACAAGGTTTATGCCATGAGAATAAATGCCCAAAAATTATTTTACATTGGGACCATGTTATTTTCACTGAAAATTAATGTGCAACTGGACCTCTCTTCCATTCCACACTCTTGGAACTCATTAATATTCATTGGCAAGAAACATATACTATCTTGTGTTCCTGTTAGCTGTCACTTGCAATACTTTACACGTGCTCATGGTGCAGGGTCACGAAGAGCTTGATGCTGCCAGCTTACGCGAACACGAAGAATTTACGAAAGTTAAAAATATTGCCACCATTGAGCTTGGGAGATATGAGATTGAGACTTGGTATTTCTCTCCATTCCCTCCAGAATACAATGATGCTCCAAAACTATTCTTCTGCGAGTTTTGCCTCAATTTTATGAAGCGCAAAGAACAACTTCAAAGACATATGGTATGTCAGCAGATTACAAGTTCTTCTAGTGTTTGTTATGGTTGAGACTTGAGAGTTACATTTTTTTGTGTGATTACAAAAAAACTTGGACAGACAAAGCGATGCTGCCTTTTTTGTTTACACAATAAACCAAAATGCTTTACGCCATTTGATTTCCATTGTAGTATGTCTTCTTACCAAGGTTTGTTAATATATCCCCACATTGTGTACTTTGTAGAAAAAATGTGATCTCAAACATCCTCCTGGCGATGAAATATACAGAAGTGGTACACTCTCGATGTTTGAGGTAAAATTTCTTCTTATATTAACTTTTTGTTGAAACTTTCATTACTCATGTAGTTCTTGTCCTTGGCATGTCTTATATTCATGATAATCTCTGTTGCTTAACAGGTTGATGGCAAAAAGAATAAAGTGTATGGGCAAAATCTCTGTTACCTTGCAAAACTGTTCCTTGACCACAAAACTCTCTATTATGACGTCGATTTGTTTCTTTTCTATATTTTATGTGAATGTGACGACCGTGGTTGCCACATGGTTGGGTATTTTTCCAAGGTAATTTACTGCTACTTGATTGTAATATATGGCACTTGTGGTCGTATACATGAGCTTTCAACTACCCATATATTTCACTCTATACTATTTGTAATGTCTTTTGTCAATGATATAGGAAAAACATTCGGAGGAATCTTATAATCTAGCTTGTATTCTCACTCTCCCTCCATATCAAAGGAAAGGCTATGGGAAGTTTCTCATCGCTTTCTGTAAGTCTGGCTCATTATATTCTGTAATAACTCACAAAGGACACTATTTTATTGTGTTTGCGTATCTAAAATCATGCGTTGATCATTTTCATCTTTTCAGCTTATGAACTTTCAAAGAAAGAAGGTAAAGTTGGTACTCCGGAAAGGCCCCTATCCGACCTTGGATTGGTGAGCTATAGAGGATACTGGACACGAGTCTGCTAGAAATCTTGAAAAAACACAAGGGTAGCATATCAATCAAGGTCAGAATTATCAATATCATCACATCGTTGACCTCTTTGGTGGCATGCGCTGACTATTACTTATGGTAAACACCAGGAACTTAGCGACATGACTGCAATAAAGTCAGAGGACATCTTATCTACCCTCCAGAGCCTGGAACTAATTCAGTATCGCAAAGGTCAGCATGTCATCTGTGCAGATCCAAAAGTCCTTGATCGCCATCTAAAAGCTGCAGGTCGAGGTGGTCTAGATGTTGACGTTGGTAAGCTAATCTGGACACCTTACAAGGAACAAAGTTAATCTGAAAAAGAGAGGTCAGCTAGTTGTCTAGATACTATGATGCCATGTTTGTTATGACAAATCCTATGGCAGTTTGTACTCATTTAAGGCACTGTATGCTTGTAAGTTGTAACTATCAAAATCTATAATTTCCGATACTTTTGTGCCACATTTGATTAGTTATAAAATAGCTATCTATAAATTTTAATCCAGCCAATGAATAATAGTTAATTTTTTGACAATCAATATTTACACATTACTTTTGAATTTACTAGACATTTCAATATGTTTTCGATACATTATTATTAATTATAATTTGACAGTTAATATGTCACATTTAGATTAGATTTACTCAAACAGCTTATTAAATTTCCACAATTTGAACGTTTTTACTTGGCATGCATATTATGATGACAGCCAAGACTAACAAATCTTTGAAAAAAAACATGTTTTTCGGAACTGTCCAACTTTTTTTCCGGTTGGTTTTGGCCACTTCAATGTTTCAGGTATGAACTGTCAGCTAATTTAAGACAAGAATTATTCATGTTTGAAATAAGATTTTCAATTATTTTTATATTTAATATATCGCCATAAATAAAAAACAAAGCTGTTTATCAATATAAAGTTGCCTCTACGTATACATATTACATACTTCACTGTCTTGTTCCCAACCCGAGCTGCTCTGTTTTTTGTGCTCTAAAACTACAAACCCTAAAAATGTATCGTGGAAGCCAAGCTGTTCCGATCGATCCGGAGCTATGGAGAGCATGCGCCGGAACCAACGTTAACATCCCTGAAGTTGGTTCCAAGGTGTACTACTTCCCTGAGGGTCATGCCGAGCAATGTGACTCCCCACCGGCTCTTCATCATCTCCACTGGAAGATCATCCCCTGCTGTGTTCTTCAAGTTCGTTACTTCATTGATCAGATGACTGACGAGCTTTCAGCTGCCATTTCACTTCAGCAGGTCGGGTTCGACTTTCGAGCCCCACCTAGCAGGATGGTCGAGAGGAGGGAGAGTTCACGCGTTGAGTCTTTCATGAAGGTTCTACTCAGTCTGATGCTAATAATGGTGGAGGCTTTTCAGTTCCTAGACAATGCGCAGAGTCCATCTTCCCGCCTTTGAATTATCAAGATGATCCGCCTGTTCAAAATCTTACCATTTCGGACGTCCAAGGATGCAACTGGCACTTCAGGCACATTTATCGAGGAAAGCCGAAGAGACATTTGCTGACAACAGGATGGAGTAAGTTTGTTAACCATAAGAAATTAATTGGAGGAGATACAATAGTTTTCATGAGGCATAGCCATACCAGGAAGATGTACATTGGTGTTCGCCGACTTAGGAACAAGGGTAGCAACAGAAGACAGCGGTCTAGGATGTATCCTAGGTTTGTTGAGGAGGCCGCTATGCACGCTGCTCAGGGATTGCCTTTTGAGGTTGTTATATACCCTAAGAGTGATATGTCAGATTTTGTTGTCAATGCAGATTTGGTGGATAGAGCCTTTAATTTCAGATGGGCTGTAGGAATGCGAGTGAAAATGGATGTCCCTGCAGAGGATCCTTCAAGGCGTGCCTGTCTTCAGGGACATGTCTCGTTCGTCAAGAATCCTCATGAATGTCGTTCTCTTTGGAAGCTCCTTCAGGTATGCTCTCTCAGTCTCAGTTTAGGATCATGTGCATAAATGTCAGGATTTGCAGTGCTCAAATTTCCACTGCATTTTACTCGATCTTGAACAATCTGACGCCTTTCATTGATACAGGTCACTTGGATCGAGCCTGAACATCTGCATAATGTGGAAATGCTAAATCCCTGGCAAGTGGAATGCATAGATCCTCCTGCACCTTTTCAGCGCATCAATTCTTCAACTGAACTCATAGTCCCTCATACTTTTCATCCACAAACACCAGGAATAGGGAACTTAAATCATTGATGGGACAAAGGGGTCGATTTTTCGGAGTGCCAAATCAACCATTTCTCAACACAAATGTTCATCTAACCAGCATGGAGGGAGTCAGGCATTTTTCTGAAGTATCTAGTTATATTGATGATGATACTCATCGGATACGAAGTGAGGACATGCACCGAAGGAGTAACATGTCTTTGTTGAAGAGCAGGAACATGGATGTACACCATGCTGAAAGTGTCAACACTCTGCTCGCATTTGGTGCTGAAGTTGGGAAACCATGTAGCATTTTGTCTCGTGGAAGTGACAACTCCATTCAGTTGTTTGGTAAGCATATACTTATAAAAATCCTGTGGAAAGTCAAGCTCGAAAAGTCGGTGGTGATGAATATGAAGATAAATATGGGATGGAACTTACGATAGGGTGCGCAAGAGCCACACCTGTTGAAGGAAACTAGACTTTCCATGAAATCACAGGTAACTTAGAGCACACAGAGTCCACTACCTCAAAGTGCTTTGTCTCCTGTTTCATGACAACTATCGTTAACTTCAGCTGACTGACTGCATTCCGCCAACAACATCCTTAAAATTTGTAAACGTTTAGTTTTGGACTTTTGGTGATGACTCTTTGTTCAAGTTTTTGTAATAATTTCTATTCTATGAAATCTGCAAACTTTAAGAAATGGTAGAAATATGAAGGTTTTAGTCTTGAGTAAATTTATAATATATTGAGCTGGTGAATATCCAATTGGAAGAAGAATTTAATAAAAGATAAACAACAGTTTATACATAAGACTAGGATACATTATTGTATGCATTGGATCGGAGGCGTAGCAGTGACCATACTAAAATGTGCAAGAGTTCACAAAAAGCGGAGTTTCAGAATCTTTCATTGTCAAACACCCAAGGTTCGTGTAAGAAGAGTTCCCTGCCATTCATTTGCACAGATCCGGAAGCTAAATCTTCAGCACGTTTTCTAGCAGCTTCAGCATTTCTCCTTGAAGCATCAGCATCCTGCGATATGAAAATATTTAGAAGCTGGATGAATGGTTTTGCATTCTTTTTGTTATAAGTCTGAATTTTTATTACTTTGTGATACAGCACTAACTTAAAATCAAACTACAAACTTGATCAAAATGGTCAAAAGGCAACAAACCATGTGATCATCCACAGTCACATAGTAGTCCTAGGTGCAATTTTCAATTGTGTACCCAAAACATCATATATATGCATAACCAGATTTCGCAAGCAGAAGCTACAATGTTATAGCCAAAGGCAACATCCCAAACAATATCTGTCGAGGAAAAATCGGTAACAATTCATTTGGTGTTTTTTTGGATAGAGTTGCTTCATTACATCAACTATTCTTAAATAGACAAGAACCTTCGAGAGAAATTTAATGGAAAGATGAAGCATAGTCTGATATCACAGGTGAAACAAATTGAATATTGAAAATCCCAAAAATATGGCTCCAAGCTTCACATCATGTTGTAAAGTTGTACAACTCATCTAAGTGAGTTTGAATGTGCCTAATTATTATCTCGTCAAACTCGCTAGCTCAAACTAATTCATATTGTACATTCTTTATATTTCAGTATATTTCTTCCATGCAACAAACATGTGTTGCATTTTATTCATGCCTTCCCTTTGGAGGACCGAATGCATTTTCCCAAAAGATTTGTGTGAAATACAATCACCAACTCGCTAGAGCATGAGTGTCAGAGAAATCCAATCAATGTCGGCCATGTAAAATTGCCAAAGATTTCCATTGATGGCATTAATTATACTTTTTAATTTTATATGGGTAAGCTGAATTTGTCATAAGTATTTTTTCTAAAAACATGGCATAAATGATACGGAGTTCAAAACTCATAATTAATTTAAGGCTAATACAAAACCAAAACTCATTATAGGGATAGCCGAAAGGGAAAACCAGCAACATTTCAGACCCTTATCATCTTCCTAACCCCGAAAATAGAAACTGATAGCTCGCTTGCTGGACCCAACAAACTACTATTATCTCCATATTAACAACAAACATGGAAATCACACTGTGAAAAATGCACGAAAAAATCAATGAGATACCAATAAAGCTGGAAATTATTTCCACATCACTAAAATTCAACAAAAATATGACAAGATGGCAATAAAACCAACCCTAATTTATAGTTCACGGAAAACTTGCAATTTAAGAAAATTTCAACAAATTTTTAGTGAATTCAACCCTAATATAAACGTGAATGACAAATTCAAGCAAAAATTGATTACATGAAATTAAACCCTAGATAAAATGTTTCATAGCATTAAATTAGAAAGAAGGAAAAAATAACCTTCTGCGCTTTCCAATTTTGAAACTCAGCCGGAGTCAAACGTCTTCCCGTACCTCCCGCTTTCCCATTGACCGACGGAACCTTCTCCTCCGGCATGATTTCTCGCTCTCCGATTCCAAACTCTTCTTTCCGAAAAGCTTAAGAGCATCGGATGACGTCATCATATCACTTTTTATACTTCCTGGATTCTTTAATGTTACGTTGTTGGGCCTGCGTGTCATTATGGGCCGTTGTCGCACATCGTATACAATATCAAGAAGCGCACGTGTCAATATCCCATTGGATAACAACGTACTATAAATACACATGAACAACGTAACTCGGAATTCATATCGTCGTATCATTTGGGTGTCCGTCGCTCACACCTCCGGATCAGATCTCTCTGAATCATCAACCAATTTCAATGATGAAATCAACGTTGTTAGTCGCGCTCTGCTTGCTCCCTCTGATCGTTGTCGTCAACGCTGTTCGTCCGTTGTCAAACGGGCCGCTGTTGGTTGAAGGGCAAGTTTACTGCGACAATTGCCGTGCCGGTTTTTTCACTCCCTCATCCACATACATGTCCGGTAACCATCACATCATTAGATCTTTGTAGACCCTACACTTGTGTTTTTGTCTTAAAATGATTTTGTCAGATTTGTGCCACTCTGATGCATCATTTGATTCCTGTTTGTAACTTTGGTCATTTCTTACAGGTGCGTCAGTCAGACTTGAATGCAGAAGTCGGCACTCCAAGGAGATAATACATATGGAAGAAGCATATACAGACAACAATGGAACCTACAGAATCAATGTGAATGAAGACCATGGGAACCAAATCTGTGAAATTGTTCTCATTGGCGTTACCAAAAGCAGTCCCTTACATGACTGTAACTTAATTGTTCCGGGAGCTGACCGTGCTCGTGTAGTGCTTAATACAAACAATGGTATTGCAACCAACATTCGATATGTCAACTCATTGGCACTTCTTAGAGAGACACCTGTAGCCGGTTGCGCTACACTGCTTCAGGCGTATGATGCATTTAATGATGATGATGTTTGATTGCCTTGTGAACTTGACTTAAGTCCAGATTCAGTCAGCCTGATTTAATTATCTTTTCTATACATTTTTCTTCCATATTCGCATCAATATCTTCAATCTAAAATCAATACATTCTCAAATTCCCAATGGATACATTATCATCAATAATGTCACTAAGAGCCTTCATCTTCATGATGGCCACGGTATTCTATCAAATCAATATGCGAGTCCCGCATTTGCATGGATGCAGAACATCATCAGAAATATTTTGGCTTCTTATTTAAAAGTAATAATTGATCATCATCTTGTTGGTATCTTAATTTGTATTCCATTTGATGGCAGAAGATCGTGTTGCTTGTGGATCGAGTTGATCAGCATCCGAATGCTTTACATGCTCTTCATCAGCCTTCAGCCTTGTCCCAGATATTCAAACAGAACATGCTAACATTTCAAATATATCCCTCTCTATCTTACCTGCATAACCCCTGACAGAGGAACCCCTGCCCTATCTCTGTCAGAATCAATCCCGAATGATAATACATTTAATCCAGAATCAGACTTTTGCGGACTAAACTAACCTTCCATGAACAATAAGAAAAGAAGATGACATAGTAATGATATCAAAAGGAAAAGAGACTTCAAAACATCATAAATGGTTTTTTAGTATAGTGGAACATCATAAAGAAGCTGCGGGACTATCTGTTGGTTATGGAACATTGAAATACAGAGTTTTACAAACTGTCGATTTGTGTGGTCGGCTCGAAACGTTTCATTTCCAGAAGCCGGAGCTGGAGAAGCTAATTCATAATTTAAATCAGTATAACGTGCTGTCGAGAGAGGCCTAAACAGATCAACATCCCCCTTGTCTGCTTGTGCCAGCAATCACTCTATATGCGTCACTATATTCTTAAATAACAACAAACAGTAAGACTAACTTACTAAACTAAGACAATGAAGGACAGTTCACGACTCAAAAATCTATCAATGTACGGAACTCAGAATCAGATTGCTCATGCAACTCACTTGTTAGACTTGTTACAAACAGCATTCAAGTTGATAATTCAGGCAAAAATAGAACATAAATCACTACGGTTGTAACCTTTTTCCGCAATGCATATATAACATAGAAATTCGATACCTTAGTATTCAAGAAACATCTTATTCCAACAACAACAGCACACATAAAGCGGAAAAGAGTACAAACACAAAGATAACCAACTAACAAGTAACACAACAAGCAACATCAAACACTGAAGTGGAACCCTCAAAGGATATAACGCAGCACGCAGCATCAAGATTCAAACTTGGAAGCCTCCAAATCAGCAGCCTGTTTTAAAAAGCTCTGATCATCCAAAGCCATCTGAATAGGACTAGACCCTAATCCATCCGCAATAGCCAACATAATTTTCTTCATCTCAGATCTAAACTCCTCCAAATCAACAGTTCCGCTACTGTCACAATCAAACTTGTCAAATATAGAATCATATAGCTGCGAAAGCTGATCAGGCGGAGTCGGAGCGTCGACGCCGAAGTGAGCTTCGATGAGACGGAAGCTCTCGAAAGCTTTGCGTAACTCAGTGCGTGAGAGGACGCCGTCGTTGTTTAGATCCAGTGAAGCGAATCGGTCGTCGACGCTCTTATTGAAGGCTGCTTCGTCTTCCACGAAGGATTTCACCGTCGATCCGTCGATTATCACCACCGCCATGTTTTGATTCCTTCCGGTTGATATTTTAGTTTTTAATTATTATTTGTGAGTCTTTATTTTTCTGGAGCTAGCAGAGTTGGTTTTATCCTGAAACCGAATGCCGTTGAGAAAATATCTAAAAAGCTGAAGCTTATTTCATTAATTTGAACAGTCTTACAGCCCAGACACAACGCTCTGAAAAAATTCAGCCCAAAACATCTAAACTGCAAATAATTGAATAAATATAAAGGGGCTGTATCATGTGGAACCTCCTCCTTTTCATGGATCCATGGATCCCCCTTTGCATTCGTTGATTGCATTTTCTGTTTGCATTTTGGACGCACCAGATTGTGTCACGTGTTTGCATTTTTGAAATGCACACGTGAGTTGCACATGACAAATGCACAAGTGAGTTGCACATGCTCATTAATGCGCTGGCACAATCTGGTGCATCCAAAATGCAAACAGGAAATGCAATCAACGGATGCAAAGGGGGATCCATGGATCCATGAAAAGGAGGGGGTTCCACATGATACAATCCCTAAATATAAATTTGGAAAAATAGTATTATCTTCATCAAATGAAAATTTAATGAGGATAAATAGATATTTGTAAAACGTTGCGATACGATGTCGATTATTTATAATTCAACAGACGAGATTTTAAAAAATAACCATTAACTCCAATTGTCCATGTTTTTTGTAATTAAAAATAATTTTAATCACAATTGTCAAATTAATCAAATCAATGATTACAACTATGTCCTTCGGTCTTACAAAAAATTATTGTCTCCTCTCTTCATCAAATAGTTAAATTAATAGAAAATAGGGTTAAAAGTAACAGAGACAATAAATTTTCATTTGATTTAATGATTAATTTGATGGTTAAAATTAAAATTAAAATTTAATTAAACTGAGCGGTTAGATTGACCATAGGTTTTTTTATAACATTTCATCCGTTAAATTATTTACAATCAACATTGGAAATTACATCTTATGATATTACAAAAAAGTTACAAATCCTTCATAGAAATTTCATCATAAAATATGTATATTGAGTATATGCAAAAATCGCTATCGAAAAAAAGTATATGCAAAAATGTAAAGGTTTATTTTCGAAGTCTAAAAGATATAGAAAGGGCGATGAAATAATTACTCTTGATCTAACAAAGAAATAGATATGAACTTAAAATATCTCATTTTTACAAATTTGCCCGCATCATTTATATAAAATCTTTAAATTTATTTAATCAAAGTTTACATTAAGTATTTATCTTGCTAAAATAAACTGAGTCTCTTAATTTAACCTTACTAAATAATTCGAAGTACTAGAGCGTATAAGAGAGATATAATAAAATTCCAAACATGAGATTCACATGTCCAAGTCGACATCTTTAATATCCTATCCTTCTCAAACCATCCTTTACATGTACCCATTTCATTCCAGAACCTCACACACTACTCACTACTCATTTATGTGACAAAACCATGTCCAACTGTTTCCTCCTCAGCTTCACCGAGGTCCGCTCCCGTTGCTTACGCTCCATACTTACCAAATCCGGCCTCAAATCCACTACCACCGACCTCTTAGATGGAACCGTTATACATATATGGACACCCATAACTCCATCCAGTACAAAACCCAACCTCGTTTTAATCCATGGATTCGGCTCAAATGCAATGTGGCAATGGGCATCCCTCATCCGTCATTTGGCTCCTCACTTCAATTTATACGTTCCGGATCTGCTCTTCTTTGGTGGGTCATTCACCACCCGACCTGACAGGTCAGAGGGGTTTCAGGCTGAGTGTTTTATGAGGGTGTTGAAGGGGATGAAAGTTGGGAAGGTTAGTGTGGTGGGGTTGAGCTATGGTGGGTTTGTGGCGTATAGTATGGCGGCTAGTTTGTTGAGGAGGTGGAGAGAGTGGTGGTGTGTTGTGCTGGGGTTTGTTTGGAAGAGGAGGATTTGAGGAGAGGGGTGTTTAGAGTGGATGATGTGGAGAAGGCTGCTGAGATTTTGGTGCCGCAGACGGCGGATAAGCTGAGGGAGTTAATTGGGTTTGCTTTCTTGAAGCCTCCTAGAGTGTTGCCTGATTGCTTACTCAATGACTTTATTGAAGTAAGTGAGATTAAGCTCAGAATTTATACTATTGGCAGTATTTCTTTGCATTGCTGCATTCTGTTGAGTTTGTCGATTTCAGGTTTTGTTTTTGTTGAGCAGGAAATGTTTAGGGATTATGTTGAGGAGAGGAAGGAGCTGCTCAGAGAGATTCCCAAGAATCGGAAGCTCTCTGATTTACCCAAGATCACACAGGTTGTCTTTAAGCCTTGATAAGAAAATTGACAACTTGATCAACTTGGCTGATCGTGTTGTTGCTCTTGTGGTTTTGATTTCTGATGAAGCAGCCGACATTGATAGTGTGGGGAGAGCAAGATCAGGTTTTTCCACTTGAGTTGGGATACAGATTGAAAAGGTCAGTGTATTAGCAGGCATTGTTATAATTTTTACTAGTATACTATAAAATGGAGCTGTGTGAGTCTAAGCTTGGCATTTGGGAAGCAGTCATTTAGGGGAGAATGCACAGCTGGTGGTGTTGAAGGACACTGGGCACGGGTTCTTGGTAGAAAAGCCGAAGGAATTCTACAAACACCTGAAGTCGTTTCTACTTGCCACTAATTTATCCGCATATGAGAATCTTAGCAATGGCAACCATAGAGGAGAGCTTTAGGGGAGAAACAAAGTGTGTGAAACAGTCAACACCAGTAAACCCTGCCGTTGTAACACAAAATCAAAGCTCTATGCCACAATGTTGCAGTTGCAGCTAAGACTAAATATTGCCTCTTCCAAGATGTTCCTTTCTTATCAAAGCTGTTGAATGATGAAAACAGCTCCCTGATGTCCTGAACAGAGAGTTCTTATCGAAAAGCAGTATTTGGTGATTCAGGAGAATTGTACTCCTATAACCTTACCATTTCTCCTTGATTTCGTCAAGAAGCTATATGCACTTGAATTGTTCAAAAGTTGTAATGAATTCAGTTAATAAAAAGTTCAAAAACTCTACAGGTATAATCCAAATTGCCAAAGTCCTAAAAAACTCGATGCTACTAACACAGGTCAATCAACCCCAGGGCAGTAAGCAAATCTATGCTACTGGCAAAAACAACTTGAGACTAAGGTTTCAATGCTTCACTCAAGATGGCAAGCACATCATTGTCTCATCACTTTAGAAAAAAAATATAGCTACACAACAGGATCACCATAAGTAGCAATGTAGCATATGCCACTTGAGGAAATCACAGTAGAGACCATCACACTATTTTTGAAAATGTACACTTCTACTTCAGAAACAAAATTGTAAAGTTTATTAGAAAGAAGCGTGACCTTGAGCATAGAGCACACGAGGCGCCACCAATCCATCAGTGGCTGACTCCAATCCTCCAAATCACATAGATTCTTTTACATTCGTCAACACTCCAACTGCTACTAATATAAGCTACATTACCATCTGATGCGGTTTCTCACGTAGTTGGTCTCCCTCAGACCCTCACTTCTGGATTCTTTTACTAACATCTGGATCATCAACACTGAAGATGACCTTTTGAAGTTGCTCATCTTTAGCATAGCTGCTACTGACTGGCTAAATGCGTTCTGATCGGGAACTTTGGTCATCCATAGCTATCTCCATTTTATCGGAGAAAAGCTCCTTGAGAAACTCACTCACTTCTCGATTCTCTTCTTGGCGGACTCGATCATCTGCCGACGTTCCTTGTTCAGGTCGAGTTCGATTGGAGTTCGAATCTTGTTTCGAGTTTCGAGGAGCGAGCCGGAATCGCGAGTAGGTCTGCTTTCTACTACCGGCACTTTCATTGAAAACGGCTCGATCGATTTTGGGGACGACGACTTCGTCTAACTCTAATCGGCGGATGCCGGAATTGGAGCACACAGATAAGGCTTGGAGATCCGATCGGGATAACAAGCGGATGTCAATGATTGGTATGGCGTTGATTCGATGCAATCGCAGTGATCGCCGCCGGCATCGGACGCCATTGTTACCGGCCAATCGGCAAAGAATGATCCTTAGGGAACAAGACATTACCAGGCTTTCTTGAAGGCTACCTCCGGCCCACTAACTTAATGGGCCTTAGGCCCAATAAGCTTCTCAGCACACTCTGAACAATTCTGCAAAGCAAAAATTTCTATCAACAAATTTTCAATCAAAGATCGGAGCATGGAATCCAACGAAGCCCAACCGCAAGATCAAGCCGGAGGAGCATCTCCAAAATCTCCCTCTCCGGTGGTCTTCCACGCCGCTTGCACCTCCGCGACCTGTCAAAAATGCGGTGAACCAACAGCCTTTCCACCGCCACCGGTATGGTCAGAAATCTCACCTCCACCTAACTACCGTCCAATCCGTGCTCCGGCCATCAACTTACCGATGAATCACTCTCAGCAAGAGATAATGCTCACGCCTGTTCCACAAGCGAGAGCCGTCGAGGTTGTATCTCCTCCGTACCATTTTCAACCTCCAGCGAAAAGGATTCAGTCGGTTGATGATATCAGACGCTTTCAGGAGTCCGATACTTGTAAGAATTTTCTAGGATTCATCGTGTTACTCTCGGATTCCGTCCGTGGGCATAAGATCTCAGATCCTTGTCATGAATCGGTTACGGTGAGTAGTATTGTGTCTTTAATGGAAACCCTAATTAAGTGGATCGATGAGATTCCACCGGTTCAGCAGTCTGCTAGGTATGGAAATTACTCGTTTAGAGAGTGGCAGAATAGATTGATTGAAAATGGAGAGGTACTTATGCATCAGATTCTTCCTACAGAGCTTCATGGTGCTGTGGTTGAGATTCTGCCGTATTTGTTAGATAGTTTCGGCAATCAGAGTAGGATAGATTACGGGACTGGTCATGAGACTAACTTTGTCGCTTGGTTATATTGTCTGGCTAGAATTGGGCTGATTGGTATGGAGGATTATCATGCTGTTGTCTGCAGGGCTTTTGTTAAATATCTTGAGTTGATGAGGAAGTTACAGATGGTCTATTGCCTTGAGCCTGCTGGGTCACATGGTGTTTGGGGGCTTGATGATTATCATTTCATGCCATTCATATTTGGGTCTTCACAGTTGATTGATCATAAGTATATGAAGCCGAAGTCGATTCACAATGATGATATTTTGGAGAATTTTGAAAATGAGTATATGTATCTGTCTTGTATCGCTTTCGTTAAGAAGGTGAAGAAAGGGCTTTTTGCAGAACACTCACCGTTGCTTGATGATATTAGTGGTGTGCCTAATTGGAAGAAGGTGAATGGTGGCTTACTAAAGATGTATAAAGTGGAGGTTTTGGAGAAAGTGCCTATAATGCAGCATTTCCTGTTTGGGTGGCTCATCAAATGGTATGATTTTTCATTTCTTGTTTTATATATTTGGTATTAATTACATAATCTAATATGGTCAATGTTGCAGTATTCTAACAACGTTCATAGTCATTTATAGATATAACTAAGAAGCTTAATGTTGCTGCTTACCAGTTGTGTCTGCATTTTCATTTTTTGTAACCGATGTAAGATGCCTATATACAAATAACATTATGGACTAGACATGGCATACAAGAGTTCGTAATTTTTTATTAAAGCTTACGCTTATTTAGTTCTTTTAGTACTGACTTTCTAATTGTTATGTATATCTATATAATTTTGGTCAGTTGAACACTTCTTAGAAACTAACCAAGGCCCTCAATTTTCTTTAGTGATTTATCTTCTAAATTTAGAAGGTAAGGATTATAGTTAAAACTCAAAAGTTCTTAAATTAAGTTCCTGTTCAATTTTTATCTTTCAAGTTCTGCTGTTTTAATCAAATTGACGATGCCCTACTTATATTTGCTGATTCATGTGGGTGTTTCTCAAGTGCTAATGCATAACATGAGTCGAAATTGTAGATAAAACAATTAACTAAGCTTAATTTACGAATTGCAAGCAATATCTTGTTATGGACTGAAGTGCAGTGAATACTGTTTTATCAGCTTCCCTCAACACATTGATGTCCTGCTAGCCAATCTTAAGTTTTGAATCTGTCTCATTAGAAATAAATGCTGGGTCAGAAATCTGAAAGAATTGTTTTTCAGTCATTTTACAATCATTATTGAGATTATTGATTTCCATCTCTCATATCACGTATCAATTATTTCCAGGGAGTAGATGGACCAAATTTCAAGAAAACCGGGGCGAAATGGAGGGTTCGTAATCTGGCTCTCTTAACAAGCTTACCGCATATGTTGGCCTGTTATAAAGTCATTGGCTACTGTTTTCTCTGGGGTTTAAGCTGGTTTTATTGATTATAGTGGGGCGGTTCTGCTGTGCCTATGGTGTGAATTAGTTTTGATGACACTACTTAATGTGCCCATTGGGGTGATATGATCTCAGTGCTGATGAAACAATTGGTTATTTCAATAGCACAACTAAGCATTAGGGTTTCATGTGTTCAAATTAAAAACAGGTCCTTACAAAATTCTGTGAAATTTTCTATGATTATGAAACAAAAATGTAGTCTAGATGTACTGTGCAATCATATACTCGAACGGTGTGACTGGTGGCAAACCATTTGCACGACCACTAGGATTGCTTTCGCCTCTTGCGCATTAATCAAATACTAGCGCTTAAATGAATTTGAACCAGCCGTCGGCGTCCTTTTCCGAACTTTCGCACTCTTTGATTATCTCCATGACCTGTACCCAACTACAGGTCTACAAAAGCTCCAGAACATCACATGGGAAGGAGTAATGTGGGCCAGATATGAGAATGGGCCTCAACGACGCTTTAATCACGGCTCAACAGTTCTCAACCGTTGGCTCATCTCCAAATCAACGATCCAGATTCATTCCCCTCGAAAACCAGCCACTCCGCAAAAACCGAGAAAAACCACCGTCTTCATTCTCTCCCTTATTCCCATTTTCCACAGATCCAAAACATATCGAAACCTCCGATCCGATCAAGAATGTCGTCAACAAGAGATGAGTTCGTCTACTTGGCCAAGCTCGCAGAACAAGCCGAACGCTACGAAGAGATGGTCGAGTTCATGGAAAAGGTCGTCGAGTCTGACGAACTCAGCGTCGAAGAGCGTAACCTCCTTTCCGTCGCTTACAAAAACGTCATTGGCGCTCGTCGTGCTTCCTGGAGGATCATTTCCTCCATCGAGCAGAAGGAGGAGAGTCGCGGTAACGACGATCACGTCTCCTCCATTCGTGATTACAGATCTAAGATTGAGAAGGAGTTGAGTACGATCTGCGATGGGATTCTGAAGCTTCTCGATGATAAATTGATCCCATCTGCTGGTTCCGGTGATTCTAAAGTGTTTTATTTGAAGATGAAGGGAGATTATCATCGTTATTTGGCTGAGTTTAAGACTGGCGCTGAGCGTAAGGAGGCTGCTGAGAGTACTCTCTCCGCCTACAAGGCTGCTCAGGTTCGCTGCTTTTGTCAATTTTCTATATTTTTTGAATTTTGTTTTTTTGTTTCGCATGTGTGAAAAAGATATATGCACTGTAGATCTACCGTTATGTTGCAACCAGTTAAACCATTTGAAGTCAGTTTTATCATTTACTAATGTTCATTTGATTGATTTGTTTATAATTAAACTGATTTCGATAGTCTCTACTATCCTATCTGGTATATAAAACACTTGGACGGCAGTTTTAGAAGTAAACATTTGTTATCCGTATTTCACTGTAATCTTTTTGATTACTTTTGATAAAATTTGTGTTTATTAGAATTTTTTAGTGTTACAATCAGTATCGCCTGGGAACTAATATGCCTGTTAATTGTAGTATGAAGACAATTTAGGGTGTGATTTATAAACATCACTGATTCTATTTTAATTCTAGTTGGTTTCTTGATTGTGAAGTCTACCGACTCATTTGTCCTGTGTGGGAGGAGGTAGCTGTATCAGTTATATTTTTATTCTTCTTCATTGTGAAGTACCATTTCTTTGTGTAAGATGTCACCTTCATGGCAAACTGCATGCCTTTTATCATTTTGTTGTTGTCTTACCAGTTCTTTGTTTTGTGGATTGTTGACCATGTTTGCAGGATATTGCCAATGCTGAGTTGGCCTCTACCCACCCAATCAGACTTGGACTGGCACTCAACTTTTCTGTTTTCTACTATGAAATCCTTAACTCTCCTGATCATGCTTGCAGCCTTGCTAAACAGGTAATATATATAATTGAACATCATCTGCTTCTTGATTAAAATGAATATATGTTTTCTCACACGTAAGAATTCTTGTAAACTTGGTGGGAGGTACTCATCTTTGATTTGGTTCAAGGGGTTTTTTGGTTTATCCTACAGGTTTCTGTTGATTTGTGTAAGCTGCGATGCTTTAGCATTATATAAGTGTTTTCCTTTTCTTAAATGGCTCTATTGTAAGACACTACAATTATGTTGCTTTTCCAGGCTTTTGATGAAGCAATCTGAGTTGGACACCCTTGGAGAAGAGTCTTACAAGGATAGCACCTTGATAATGCAGCTTCTACGTGACAACCTTACTCTGTGGACATCTGATATGCAGGTACGTCCATACACGCTCTTCTCTTCCAATAATTAAACAGTAGGAATCTTAAGATTATGTAGTCTTATCCCTTATGTTTCTGATAAACAATCTGGGACCCTGTTTCAGGAGGATGGAACTGATGAGATCAAGGAAGCTCCCAAGCAGGATGATGAACAGAAGTGAGATGTCTCCGAATCTGAGGCTCTGTATTGCTATTTTAGTTGATAGCTGAAAGTTTGAGTTATCCATGCTCATTGACATTGCTTACCTTATTCTTGACTCGAAAGAGTTGGTCAATTTCGTTTATTTTATGCCATTGTGTCTTACATTATTCGCTCTACCCTTAGTAGAGGCAGAGTCTTGCAGGGAGCTATTTTCTTGTGAACACCAAAACTTATTCACAATAATGAGAGTGTATTGGTTAAGTTATTCTATATGAACAGATGACAAACCAATGTTACACAGTATTACAATTTAAACTCTGCCAGATAAACTGCTTCTAGGCTTTTTTCCATTCAGATTGTTGAAACAAGAACAAGCCCCACTGTTCGATGTCACAGGTAACAAACCCAGCAACTGTTGGATGGATTGGCTGCTCTGGGATGGCAAGGACCTCTGTGCTACGAGCAATTCTTCCAAAAGAAGCACGTTTCATACATATTTGGTCCTGTTTTTACTGATAAAGGTGGTGAAAAATGCTGGCTCACACTAACCCAACAGCTCAGTTTGAAGTTTTTGTTTATGTAAAGTCACTCACATTCTATATATGAAACAAGTATTACAAAGCGACATCATTTTGCACTAGTAAATAGACGAAGACATTTTCCAAACCCTAAACTAGTGAGTTCTGCTTCCCATTTGCTTTAACTGAAACCATCTCTTTGACGAATCGCTGTGTTTAAAGAAGACCGGTAACAAACGAGAATCAATTAATTGTTGCGGGGATGACGGCTTTATTTCGGAGGCTCGTCTGGTAGGTTTTATTTGGTTAATTTTTTCTGCATATTTTTGTAATTTTCATTATGATAAAATAAGAGTAGTTTATTTGAATTGATGTACAGGCAGAAGCTTCTTTCGTTTATGTGAATCTAGAAACGCAATGTAGTCAGTTTGGTAAAAACTTTAACCACTCTATTTTGGAGCTTTACGGCAGAGTAAACTTTTAACGTGTTATTGCAGTTTTGTACCAGCACTCATTCAATTTTGCTTTACATTTGAAGTTACTTGTTTTACTTGATTTTCGGAGATTAGGGGAATGTGAATCTAATCGTTTTTGTTTCTGCATGTTAAGGCAAATAGTCTTTTATTGAAATTGCTGAATGAAACTGGAGCAGTATCACACTGTTATTTAACGCTCAAGTGAGTAGCACACATCTCACTTGGCTTATTATTGAATCAAATAAAATCAGTAAAGCTTTCATACTTTTAAGTTCGATGCACCTTAAGATCCCAAGTCATTTTAATGTTGAATTGTAGTCTAATATTGTCCATGATGTGTCGAAGTTGGAGGGTGAACTGTTGGATGTGGTAATTCCGTAACTTCTTCTCCTTGACCATATGGCAGTCCACCATAAGGATGACTGGGTGGAGGTGGAGCCAACCCAGGCTCAGTCACTTGCACATCATCGTCAACTGATAACACCACTGTGTGATCTCCTTGAGGTCCTTTTGTGACAGTTTCATTGTTCACTTTATGCTCCTCGACGCAATCTTCCGGTGATGGTGGTGGAAGTACAGGTAACAAAATGGGTTTCTTCTTCTTCTTCTTCTTGGCTAAGCAGAAGAGACCAAAGACTAGGAATGCAAGAAAAAAGACACCACCAATAGAGACACATGCTACTATGACGCCAGTGTGATTGTGGCCTCCGCCAGCAGGCGGGGAAGTATCATCAATGGAGGTGGTTGGAGGAGCTATGGCATAGGGCGCTGGTGGTGCATTGTATGAGTTTGGTGGGTAGGATTAGGGTAAAATGGCGGTGATGATATAGTTGGTTTGTTGGATTGGGGTGGTGGAGTACTTGGATGGTGTGGATACGGGGTGTTGAGGTGGTTGGTGTGGGTGGAGAGATGTGTTGAGGTGGCGGAGGAGATGAATATTGCTTTGGAGGTGAGCTGGTTTTGGTTGGGGTTGGTGGAGCTACATGGAGTTGCAGGGGTGGTGGTGGATGGGTTTAATGCTGTGACGCTGGTGGTGGTAGGACTCGGTTAGTTGGCGGGTAGATGCAAGGTGCTGGTGGTGGATAATGATGATGGTGGTGATGGGTCGGTGGTGGGGATACAGGCAATAGTGGTGGATCAATGCGATGTTGAGGTGGTGACGGAGGCAGGGGATGAGTATGATGGTGGCGTTTATGGTGGTGATGATGAGGTGGGTTTGGTTTCTCAGTGCTTGGAGGTGGTTTGGCATAACAAGGCAATGAGGATGGCGGTGGCCGAGCCAAAGGTGGCGGAGGAGAGTAGTAAGGGTAAGTCATTTCTCTAGCCTTAGTTTTTCACACACACACTTGAGTTCGTGTCCTGGTGATCAGGTCAAGGCTTGTAGTAGTTGTTGTTCATCGTGTGCTCAAATGATCCCTATTTGTAGCCTACTTATTAAACGTGTTAACACAATTTGATTTTGTTAATAGACATAAAAATATGACTAGTTGGTTTTTCTGCTGACGGCTAATCACTACTAACAGTAGCTGGATGTTATTAAAGTGAGCCTAATCCTTCCTGTTTCATACTAACCCCTTCGTTTGTATGTCTGTGATATTTTCGTTAGCGTTTGAGATTAGGTTCAAGTTTAGTGATGGCTCTAGACTGTAAAGTGATCAATTACAATACACAATTTTAGTTTTACATTAAAATGAAGGGCTTTTGGATGGTTGCATGAATGTCATTAACTGATAACTTACGTATTCTTAAGCTCATTGCAGGCTGCGTATTCAAATCTTGGCAGACAGATTATTTAATGGTATGCGCCTCTGGAGTATTACTATCCCTACTCCTGGAAGGGTCTGAGACTGAGAGGTCTTTAGAAGCTCTTCTGATACTGAAATTAAGATATGCGGGATGTAATGCTTGAGCAGCAGCTTATACTAGTGAGTTATCTGCAGCTTAACAGTAATCGACTGTATGTCAGTTTTTCTTCTTTTCGTTTTGAAACTTGAAAGCAAAATCGCAGAGGGTTCTAGACACTAAATGTTCAACAAGACCTGTTTTGCAAAGTATCTGACGGAATAATCTAGGGATTTAGTTGTGGCTTCTTATTTATGCTTTGTAAATTATGTTAAATTTAACTGATGATGTCATTATCTATTTGCATCTTAGGTTTGATGTGGAGATGTTTTTCGCTAAACTTGTGTCTTTTTTATGAGATGGTGTACTTATCATATCAGGGTAGTGCATGAAGTTTACACATTTTAAGAGTTAAATTTTTAACTATGTTTTTATCCTTTTATGTCGTATACATGTTTGTATATTTCTGTGTGTTTGTTGATACCTGGTTTATTTCTGATAATGACATTATGCGGCAGCTTTTGAAATTTGGATCTAATCTTGTTTTTTACAGGGACAAGCCTACATTAAGCTCGATACTGTGACTTACTGAATAGTCTTCTGTTTCTTGCAAGACAGTTTGTTAGAAAAATATGCCAAAGCCACATGGCTGAATCAAAGCATGCTTACTACTGCTACTGGTTAAATCTTTGTGCCTCTTGATATCGAGGCCATAGGGTATTTTTAGTATGTGACCATTCCTGGCATGTGCAGCTACTCGGCCATAAGGCTATTGTTAATTCCATTGTTGCTCCTGTGGTTCTGCAGCACGTTTATACTTTTTTCGTACTGGTCTTTGGGAATGAGTTCCGGTTTAGTCCTATTAGTTTGATCCACACCACAGTTGCTCGACATAAAGGACAATCTGTGTGAGATGTTAACCTCACATCACGGAATGTGGATTGAATGGTTGCACCTAGGGAGGAGCTTCGGTATATTATCTTTTCAAAATCAGCCAGGCACACTAAACAATCTGCGCTTCCAGCTGAACAGTTCTCCCTGTGTACTTTTTTAAGTTTCTGATGAATTGATAATACTTAGTGGCAAGTCAGCAGATGGTGAAATCAGTTTAGGGGTGTTTCCAGCTGCTGGTTCTTGGTTCTCATCTTGAAGTGTCTCAGTTTCTAAGGTCAGCATAGACCTTTCAGCACTCTTACTGCAGCGTTTAATCCCACAGGAGCCAAGTCCCGGTAGGAAAAAGGTAAAACACAATTCAGGGCAATACCAGCTGATGACATGGGTTTGTTCCTTCTATTGTTATACGGTAGAGAAGGTGGGGATGGAGGAAAATCGTTATCTATGGGTGGCGAAGAGTGACATATCTGTGAACTCAATTCACAGGAACACTGGATGGGGTAGCAAATGCTCTGGCAAAAAATTTCATCCTCATGTGTTGAATCCATTGATGGAACAGAAAAAATACACACAAATTGGGTAAATCGCCCCAAGGTCTGAACTTTTTTGAATTCTACAAGCACACATGGCTCTTTTGATTGGCTGTCATTATAATAAGACATTCAGACAGACATCTACCAAAAGACAAACCTGGTAGATCATTTCTCAGCATGTGTCGATAAATGAAGCCCCTTTTGATAGTGACAGAATATCATAAAGGCCAATGTGTAACTTTAATGCTTCGGTTATCCAAATCTAAAGTTTGGTGCTTGATCGTGCTCTTAGAAGTGGAGGTACTTTTCCATTTTTTCGAAACCTCGTAGACGCTAGAATGGCATATGGATTCTTAAAATTTCGATTTATTGGCAAATGTCATCTGTAATGATTTAACTCAGTGCTCCGATCTTCTGGCGCTCATAGTTAATATTTTCTTTTAGCGTGAACTGTGATTTCTGTTTCAGATTCAAGATAAAAAAGCTAGCCCTGAAAGTGGATAAAAGGCGATTGATCAGTGTGATTCAGGTTTAGTTGGTGATCAGTGATCTGCCACATTTGAGGTTCAACTCTCTGAATCTACATTGCTTCAGTAATATAACAGCCTCCTGGCTCACTCATCAATCACAGATTCAGGTTAGCCATACCAATTCTTGTATCCTATTCATGTCGAATAATTTTCAAGATCATTAAATGTGCATTGTTGATATCTGAAACATCCTCAACTGTGTTTGTAATTGGATATACCATTATTATACAGTAACTGCATGTGAGATATAAACCAGAAAGAATGGGCTGCACTGCGCTGACCAGTTTGGCATATATCTTGCAACTCATACTTAAGGCACTTTACCTGCTTTAAATCACTTGTGTATTATTTTCACCCTATGTTGCATTGGATGCACTTTTAAGTTATTACTACTTGTATGTAGCCTCTAGTATGAACTCTGAATAGTTTTCCGACAGTGAGTTAGGATCAATAAATTCTCTAGGCTCGATCCCATGTCTAACTGTCCCGAGATGGAAATGTAGGAAAATAAATAACATTTCTCAACTACAAACAAATTAGTTGAAGTAATTAAGACCTCTGAACAAATTTCTGTTTGTATTTTTACAGGCATCCTTTTCCGATAGCGACTCAGCTGCAGTACAGTGCTGATTCACCAGTAATGGTTACTTCCAAATCAGGTACCATCACTTTTTCATCTCAGTATTAACTCTCTTTGCTATTGAGTTAGTAAAAATGCTTCACATGAAATTTTCAACATTCAAGTAATGAATGAAATCAATATAGAATTTTAGGAGGTTGGTACATTACATGTTTCTTTTATGGCATCCATTAACCACGGGTGTTGCCGATCACTGATCAGTAACGCTCTTTCCTGATCATCAGTTTGATCTCTTAACGCATCTTCTTTTTCCCTGCAGAAGCGCACAAAGCTCCTGCTACGTAATACCCCCACGGATCGTGACTTGTTAAGTCTAACTGCCCGCGTCTTCATTGATAATGACTCTAGTTTTTTCCCATTAGCCACTTGCCTGGTTATTTCATCGACAGAGCCAATGGACCTTGATCTGGAAATTCTTTCTCTATGTGGACGTGTTCCGTAGGACATTAACTCTAAGCTGGATACTTCTCCACTTTTGTTCCCTCTGTACCCTGCATTTAAATCCTTGACCACCGTCGCCTCTTGAACTACTTGGTTATTAATAATGTCAGAAACCACGAGCTGTCTGCCAGAGACAGAGCTAGAACCAGACAAAGGCTCTGGTTTCTCTGATTTTCTCACACACCTCGTGAAACTACTCCTCCATGAAGATGAGGATGATGTTCCCAGCCTCTTCCTTATCTCCTTTAAGCACTTGGCCACCTCACCCATCTCTGGCCTCATGTTGGCCTCCTCTGCCACACACCTCGAAGCTAACAGGACCAGTTGTCGAGTTATGGACATATCTGCTGGAGGACCAATCCTACGGTCACATATTGAAGAGAAGTCGCAGATATTTATTAACGGAATGGCCCAGTCAATGATTGAAGGAGGGCTGTAGTCTACGTCTATCGCATTCCTGCCACTGATGATCTCAAATAATAGAATCCCAAAGCTGAAAACATCGCTTTTTGTGCTTAAATCCTCTGGTGCAAGATAGCTGGGATCTAAGTAACCCATCGTCCCAGCTGGTGGAGTGCACTTTACCCTTACATCCTCGACATGCCCTCTCAGTGCCAGACCAAAGTCTCCTAGTCTTGCACTCATATTCCTGTCCAGCAACACATTCGATGATTTGATGTCCCTGTGAATTACCGGAGGATCAGCTGAGTGTAGCGAGTCTATTGCTCTAGCTATTTCCAAAGCCAACCTAACTCGCTTCCTCCAGCTGAGCTGCTTAGTGTTACTTCTTGAATGCAACAGATCATACAGAGTTCCATTAGGCATATACTCCACCACAATCAGCTTTTCACCAGCTGAATCAACACAAAACCCTATCAGATTAACCAGTCCTGGATTTCTAACCCTGGATAATATCTCAATCTCATTTTCAGCAGGACTCATTGCGCAACTATTGCTCTTAAACCCTTTTGTTTTCTTAACAGCAGCTACAAGTTTCCCACCGTGGAGAATGGCTCTATAAACCCTCCCATGACTTCCTTTCCCTAGAAACATATCGTTTGAGAAATCCCTGGTTGCAATCTGCAGTTCAGAATATGAAAACTCAGTGATCTCCCCCTGATCCTCATGCCTCACCTTGTTTGAATGCTTCTTGTGCTTCTTATGCTTTTTGTGTCTCAAAGAATCATATATGGGTATGGAAGAGTCAGCATTGCAAGAAGAGAAGTACCCCATAACAGGAGGAAGAGATGTTGGAATGAGAAAGGTGAGATGCTAAAGAGAGACATTATAGTGGTGTCATGTGCAGAGAAAAGGGTGGTGGTGGTGGTGGTAGGAATAAAGCTTTGAAGTGGTCTAAAGTTTTTGATAAACACAAACACAACAATAACAATACTTAAGATTAACTAAAAGTATGCTAATTGTTTGGCATGTAAAGAGGAGCCGAAAGTTGAGGAAGACCAGGTTGTCCTAATTGGAGAGATGATGAATGTATGCTGGTAAATTTTGAAAAACTTTGGTGGGTAAAAAAGCAATAGTGACACACATTATGATAATTAGACTTGCTTGTCATTCCATCTTTTTCTTTCTGGTATGACTTTTGGGGAGTGTTGTGTTAGGTTAGGTCATCTCCAATGTTGCACACCCAACTCTAGTGGTACACAACATTTATGTAAGACATGTGGATTATGCTAAGTTTGTGTATGTTCTGTTTTCTAAAAATCAAATTTGAAGCTGTCTGGATTTTATCTGATTGTGTATCTAGTCAGAAGATAAAGTCCAAAGATTAGATGGATACCTGGTAGAAGAGTGGTATGCATTATTGTTTAGTGAGGTTACATTTCACACGCATTGTATAAGATCCATCCACGTTTTACATTTTTGTTGAGAATGTTGTGTAGGGATTCTTTGTTTTTCGCACAAGTCAGGTATTTGAATAGCTGTATAATTTTTATGTGTTATATAATTACAAGTAACCCTTTTTGATTGCCTCTCTGGCTGTGTGACTTATTTTGTGTTGTTTGGAAGGGCATAGAAAAACTTAATTTATTTAATGAATGGGCAAATTACAGAGTCAAGATAGAGATGCATACAAGAAGTTTAAAATCGCCGATCTTTAAAGACTAATTATTGAATGACTGATTGATAGACCGCTACACTTATGTCAGTTATAAACTAAATATTTTGAGTCTAACATACGAATAGTTGAGTTGATCTTGAACCTCTCTAAACAACAAATTACCCTTGAATATGTTTTTTTGCAAGCTAATCACATGATGAGTAAAAATTACCAATTTTCGCCTGTAGAAAATTTAAAAGAGAAAACTTATTGGGCTTCAAACTCAAAACGGGTTTCTTGTCGAAGAGGCCCAATTCCATCTCGATCCACACGCACGGGTCAAGTCTCAATCTGAACCTCAACTCCCAAAGCGTCGCGATTTTGGCGGCAACACAAATCAAATCGGCGTAGCATCTTTGCTTCTAGAACATTCTAATGGAAGAGAAGATGATTCGATTGGGTAGCTGTGAACCCTCTGCATCAGGTTAGGGTTTCGTGTTCGTTTAGATTGTTTTCATTCACAAATACACACACTGTTTGCTTCTAGGGCATTCTACTATTTGATTTATTTTTGCATTATGCGTGTTCTGCAATCTGTGCTTTGATGTAAGAGCAATGCTAGAAGCACTGGCTTCGGAATGACTAAAATGCTATTGATGAATAAAGTAAAATAGTTTAGCCCATGTTTGCTTTGATAACTCTGATCCATTCTCTTAAAACTTCGAAGTGGCGTCTTGAACTCTCTACACGACCCATATTTTACAATGGCGTAACAACTGTTTAATTCTAGTTGCACCTCTATGTAGTAACATTTTCAACTGCACAAACTCTACTCTATGTAGTGTCGTAGTTAACTTCTCGACTTCCTGTTTACTTGTTTAGTTGCTCTAGTAAGTAATAACCTCGTGTCTAGTCCTTGTACACTTATAAATTATTACTACTGTTTTATGTTAATTATTCGGCGAAGTACTGCAGATGATTGTCTGTTGATTCAATAAATGGCTATGACAGCTTAGAAACTTGGTTTCATGCACAAAATTTGATGCCTGTCTAAATTTTAGGCGGAATTATTTCTTACTTGCTTCTGTGCTGATTCTTTCAGTCTTATTGTTTTATGGGAATTTATTTTCATTCCCAATAACTTGCATCAAATTACTAACCTTTTGGTTTTGGTAGATGATCAATGTGGCATTAAATTGTGTGTCATCTACTGAATATAATGCTACTCATTATTTGTACTGCCCAGCTAATACTGCATTTTTTGCTTTGACCTACCAACTCATTCTTATCTACCTTTCCTAACGAGACTTTTATAAAAAATCAATTTTTTTAAGCTGATTTGTTTTTGTGAATATACTTTTTTCTGTTCTGGAGTCTGGTTGATGATCAATCTCCATTGCCTTCTGTTTCTTGTGACTGTATGCCAATTTATAGTTTTGTGACCATTTAACAAGTTTCACAAGTTTTGGGTACCATTTCTTGGCATACATTTTGTGACTTCTCTTGATTCAAGCAACTTTATTTTTGAATGATGTGGATGATGTTTAACCATAGCCTGAGAAGCCTTAAAAATGAGATATTTCAATTGCAGTGAAACTATGTTTTTAGGCCTTCTTGCAGTTTTACTTTCTTTACCATGTGTTCGACTGTTTGTTTTTATTATCTTGAGGCACTGTCATATGCTCTCCAATTGACCCAGTTTAGATTAGTCTTCAGTGCAATTTGTGACATTTGTTTGAATTTGAATTTGAAAGCGAATGCTCATGTGCATAAACGAGTCCTCCAGTCCTCCACAAAGTAGAATACATTGATAAAAACAAAAGGTTGCAGAGAATCACCTACGTGATGCAATCTAGTAATACCCGCACTAGTGGATGCCATGACTTGAGCTGACCTGATTGTTAAAACATTTATTACTGCTGAATTTTGTCTTCAAAGCCAGTAGTGTCTCTGTGAATCGAGTTCATCTTTGGCCTTTGAATTAGCCACCCACCCACCCACTTAAGATCCAGAGAGTTTATATTTGTTCAAAAATGATCATATTCTGATGCTTTGGTCCCAAGTCCTAAATTAGTGTTTTACTGTTGTTAAATGTTCTGTTCATCACTATGTTTAATCCATGTATAATATTCGGATGCTCCATAACTAAAATCTGCATTTCTTATCCTCTCAGGTTCAAAAGTACTTGTGCATTTTGCTTCAAAGAAGCGCTCAAGGACATCATACACCATAGAAAAACCATGTCACTCCAAGAAGGCCAACAAGGTATTTGAAAATTAAACATTTCAGAACCTATTTGTTTGTTCTTAAATGAAATGGGTAGAGTCGAATTTTAATGAAAAGGACATAGAAGTACAGACAACGCAATGTTTTGTTTTTTATCGAGTTCTCTGATCTCTATAAGGCCAGCATTATAAAACTAAACTGAATGTAAAGTATGTGAAGCTGAACAAAATTATATATCTAATTCTCAAAATGTGAGATTCTTTTTTGGATGTTATCTAAGGTAGTTATCATACTGCAGTGTCAGAGTCTCACCAGACAAACAGTCAAACTAATGGCTGGTGTTGCACCTTTCTCCAAATATAAAGCAGCTGGTTGATATAAGGTATTCATTCCCTCAGTGTCTGTTGGAGTATTATATCAACTAGTGATTCGTTATATACTCGATGATCCTTACATATCGGTTCCACCTTAGGCTTCAAATAATTCTTAGTTTGTAAAAATAAAATTGCGAAGGGTTCAAATATTTAAAATCCATTCGGAAAAAAATCTAAGTTTTTCATAAACTTTTACAGTAAAAACTAGAATGAGAAATTCACAAATCAACAGAAAACCAACAAAATAAATTCCTAACACACTCTGAAAATCAGATAGGCTGGTCATGTATCTCTGTTTCTGGAATGAAACTGTTAAGATGTCTAATATTTAACAGTAGATATTTCCTTGTCCCTTCGTCCGTGATGATATTCACTTCACTCAACTGATTAAGTATCCCTTTCGATAATGTTGTTTCCTTTTCTCCGTCCAGCCTCTCTGTTTTATTTTACATTGCACACAAATAAAAAAACCAGTGGTCTTTTAAGTAAGCCACTGTACGGAATAAAGCCTTCCCTTCAATTGAATTGCTCAATTCATGGCTACTGTCTACCTTTCTTCTTTTGTTATTTGGTGTGTTGGTCGAAGAGCTTGCACATGAGTCAAAGTCTGTTGCAGAGTCACTTTTGTAACTCAGACGTGCAGCATCTAACACTCCAGTCGGACTGTGGACTGAACTGCTTGATCCTCGATAACCAACCCTAACCATCAATACTAAATCATGTAACAACTCGATAACCTTGACCACCCTTTCCTGCAAAGTTATCATAGAAAATACACATTGAGATACACTCATTATGAACACCCAAAGAGACATGTTCATCGTCTTCAGTGAGTTGTCAGGTCAAACTCTACGATGGATCGATGTACGAAAGTACACTTATTGCTCATTGATATGAGCTCAAAAAAATTGTGACAGCAAATTTAGGAACTAGAAACATCATCATTACCTTGCTTGCAAGCAAACCAAGCAAATTAACTTCTGTCTGAATATCATCCTGTGTTTGATTCCTTCCTGAGACAGCAATTGCCACTGCTGCTGCAACCTCAGAAGGTCTGAATTCCAGATAGTCAATATCTGCATTCAATCCCCACCAAACACAATTCAATTTTTGAAACCAAATTCTTTCATTCTCATAAATTTCTGACATAATCATCTTTTAAACCAAGCATACCTTCAACTGTGCTTAAAATGAGCTGGATTGATTTGTCTAACCAGTCTCCCGGAGGGCGTTGATCGCCATTAAGCCTGTATAGAAAACTGTCCACGAACGAAAAGGGTGTCACTGCGTGCATTCTCCATCGCAAAGTGCTTAACACCAGAAGCTCCATTTTCTGTATTGTCCTTGATTCAAATACAAACTCTGAATCGGCAACCTAATATTCCATTCAACTATCAGTAAACCTTGAACTTAAACCCCGTCCATTGGATCTTAATATAAGCTATTTGTACCTGAAAATCTGGAGTAAGAGGGATCTCAGTTTCTTCCATTTTTGCTGCAATAGATACACAAGCCACTGCTAACAGCTGCATCATCCATGCCTTGCCTACCTGCGGAATAATACCAACACTAACTGTTACATTAAGGATACACAAGTACACGATGGTAACAAAATGTGATTGTTATTTCTACTTACTGGTAAATCGTATGCCGATAGAAACCGATCCAGGTAATTTATGGATAGATATAGAGAAAGTGGTCCAAATCCATAGTAGGCATGAACCTGTTTGGTTCAAAAGTGCATATGAAAAATGATCAGCCACTGATTTTCACCAAGAATGCAAAGACAACAAGTACCAGAGAAGGGTTAATCTAAAACATGGAAGAACACGGTGAAAACAATGACCCACCTTCTTAATCCAATAAACAGCGTTCATTCTACCACACAAGTCCACATCCCCACTTTCCAGTCTTGCTAAATAATCACCCTCTGGCAAATGCTGACTCTCTTTTGCTACTAATGAATCCAAACACTCATTGCTCTGAACATAAAACCCCAGTTGAGGAATACCAACTTGAAACATCTGATCCTGACTTTGTTTCGAATGGGGATGGTCTATGTGATCCAATGATGATGCAGTGGATGAAGTCTCCACTACATCATCATTTCTACACAAATCAGTATCCAAGAACTCATTGTTATCCTCTGCACATAAAAGGCTGGACAGCGCCCAATCAAAGCTCGGCGCCATTGTTGCACCTCCCAAATCTCAGCCTCCTAAAATGAAGTAATCACTTTTATGAGATTGGTGCATCAACTAAAGCTTGAAATGTGGGTTTTGGCTCTTATGGCAAGTGAGTGTATGAATAGAGAACACATTTAAATACTGAAAACTTGTGTGAAGCTGTGTTTGGATATTAAGACTTCTTGTGAGGTAGATGTAAGGGGGGTGCTACACGTGCCGAGCTTCCATTGGATGATAATCTTTTGGAAATATTTTCATTTAGATTGCATATTTAATTTATGTGCATTAATTTTGATGGAGAGGAGTGCATGGTAACATTGAATGACATATCACATCTTTTGCCATTTATCCTCTGTCATTTTTTGAAAACTGGTAAAGCTGGAAATTAAAACAATGCTAATGGTGAAAGGCAAAAAAAGTTTGCATATAAATATGGAGTCAGGAAATCTCGCATTGAACAGTAATGTTCCCATCTGAATATCTACCCAAGGGAAGATCCGTCAAGTTACATTCAAAGCGTGTAGATTTAAATACTTGAGGTTCCTCTAGTTTTACTCAAGTGATGTTGTATGCTGATATTGATAACGCAACTGAGTTAAAACAAGTTCGTGTTTCACGTTCTCGTTGTGTGCCATCGATAATTGATGTTTGAAGTTTGAACCCCTTCTTCCGCTTATTGAGTTCTGCTTAGGATGCTTTAATGTTGCGATTGACTCAGATGGGTTCATCAAGAAAATAGAATATTGATTAGCCAAAGGAACTTTCAAGGTGCGCAAATTCCCAATCCTTTTGTTTTTTACCTTTTAAATTTTCAGAGACTCTCACTTTGTTGCTCATCTTTTATGCTTTTGCAGTACTCATGGTCCCAAATTCACTTTTCCACACCAAAGACCGAAAACTTTCAACTATGCCGATTTCAAAGGTATTTTATTGTTGTCATTCTACCTCATACAACATCCTGTCCGCACCCTTGATGGGCAAATCTCAATGTTTACTGCTACTTTTCTAGTATTTTAAACGTATAGGAAGAAAATAGATGCCACCATTCCCACGGCGAGTACTGCTCAAGTGATCAGAGCTAGTTAAAGCTACTATTTTCGACTGTAAGTATAATGTTGTTGTTAGATTCATCCATTTGAATACACACACTATTTGACATACATTATTCAATATTGACCTCCTTATCTAAAGAGTCATACATAATAATTTCAGTCACTCTACTGAGTCCATCTTGTCTTCTGGTCGCATTGTTAGGCATACAGTTGATCAGTGTTTACACTATGAATTCAAATGCAGATGGATGACAAGTAATTAATTTGAATGCTAAGACAGTACGCGGAAGCTGCTTCTCAAGGGTACAGATCCTTCTTCAATGTTGACATTATTTTGCATCAGTTTCCGTGCTCTGTTTATGATTGAATTCAAATTTAGCTCAACCAAGAGACGGGAGAGTTTTAATTTAATCCCCATCAAAGAAAAACATATTTAGAGGTTTAATATTTACACTCCATGAGGCTCTTTCTGTCTGAATTTAATGACTTACAAGTCAAGTCATTTTAAACTTCAGTCATTTTTAAACTTGAGTTCAGTTCATGAAGTCCTTCTCCCAGATCACATGTGGATGAAGCTCTGGCTGACTGACTGCTGGTAATCTCTTACTGTTAGCTGCTTCCCTAAAACTAACGACTACTTGTATTACTGGTATGAACTCAGATCCATTGATTTCTTGAGATTCACGAAAATGGTAAATTTATCGTATATCGCGGACTAAGAGTTACATAAGTAATATTTTGTGGAAAATTTTGAAAAGTAGGTTGCTGAAAATGAACAGTTTACACCTAACAAGTTTCAAGATTAAGCATGAGTGCCAAACTCTACAAATAATAATACTGTAAGCTAACTTATTCTACCTATACTGGAGTTCTTGATCTCTGGTCAAGGTTAATCAAGTAGTGTCTGTCTTGGGACCTAGCTAATACATCTTAGCTGCACTAGTCAGCAGGTTTGTAATTGTTGTTATTCTAATGCAATTATTAGATAATGATATATATCTTTATCTCTACAATGACTTCTCATTTAATTTGAACTAGAGTTATCTTACTGTAGCATTGAGATGCAAGGGTGAGTAATGGTTGAGAGAGTCGCGATCATTTGTGACCCACTTTAATCCTTACGATCCTTGCTACCCTTTTTTATGGATGGATCACAATAATTTTTTTTGATTGGATATCGCTTACAAACACACAAAGACTCAGAGTAAAGACAATAAGCTGCGAAATAGAACAATAATTTAATTGTCTATAATTTGCAATTGTGTATTCTATCATTTGTACAATTTTATCGTTTTGTGCATTCATACTTTTATCAGTTGTGCATGTATCATCATGCTATTAGTATAAATTTATGTGGGTCGCAAATGAATTCTTCCCGCGGATGAGATGTCATTGTATGCCAACTTATCTAACAATAATACTATGATAAATTTAGAAGTTTGAATGTGAATAAACAAGAAAAATTGAAATACTTTATGAAAAATGTTACAGTTTATTGTACATTAAATGACTGTAAAATATCACGAAACTTCCCTTTTCTCTCTAAAAACTCTCCAACCGGTTTCTCCTTTCTAGATATGTCAAAATTACCTATTATCCGTTACCCGCCCTTTATCAGCTCGTTAAAATATCCGTCTATACCCGCCCGTTTAGAGTTAAAGGGTAATCATACTCGTTACCCGTTTATACTAGTTTATTATAGGGTCGCCCATTACCCGCCATTTATATTTCATTAGAAAAATTCATCAAGTTCTACACATAAACTACCGTCAATCTACTAAAAATTTAGATACTCATTTTCGTATTTTACAAATAATAGAATAATTGTAAAATAAAAATAGGTAATTAAAGGGTAAGTGAGTTGTTAATGGATAAACGAGTATTTAATGGGTAAACGGATAAACTAATACCCGTTACCCGTTTATACCCGCTATCCTATATACCCGCCCGTTTATCCCCGTTTATATAAACGGGTAAATAATACATGTTACCCGTTTATGCCCGTTACCCTTAATAATCGGGTCATACCCGTCCGTACCCGCCCCATTTGACATATCTACTCCTTTCCATCGACCTCCTCCGCTTCTGCGTCTTGCAGGTCGGATGCTACTGGTCTGGTGGCTGTTGCGAGGTGGCTTTCGTGTGAGTTTTCAGATAGTGGTCGGTTTAGTGGTCAGTGGTTCTCTCCGGTGGCGATGGCGGCTGGTTCTCCAATTAGATTTTTCACCGCTGCGGTCGTCGCCGGATGTTATGACTTTTGTTGCTGCAGTTGTGCGATAATTGTGCCCCGCTTGATCCTTTTGCTTGGTTCGGTAGCTGTGTCGGCTTTTGTCGTCTGCTGTTGGGCTCTGTTTTGTCGATTGGGTGGCTGGTCGTGTAGCGCCGTGGTCTGCTGGTGTCTTTCCTGCGACAGTGGCTGCTGTGATCAGTGGCTGCCAGGGGCGGATCTAAGGGGGGCTGGCAGGGTCCTTTGCCCCCTAATCTCGAGAAATACAGATATTTAGATGTATTATTTTGCTATCCATCATGTAAATTAAGTAGCCTAGTGGTGCTAAAACTAGTCTAAACCCTGCTGAGCTGAGTTCGAACCCTACCTAAGTTATTTTTTTCCCAAAATTTACCCCCCCTAATACATTGGGCTGGATCCGCCACTGGTGGCTGCTGTTCGACTTTTTTGGTTTGTCGCTTTTTGGTTGTTGTTGTGGTCATGTGTCGAAGCCTCCTCAAACTGCCAGTTTTTGGATCTGTTGTGGGGTTTTGGTGTGTCCAGTTCCTGCTGCGTCTCCGTCTGTGGCGTCGTGTCTCTCGAGTGCTGTTTGGCGGCGCAGCCGTTTCGTCGTTCGCTGATGCGCTGTCGGTTGAAGCTTCGTCTGCAGCATGCATCGCCACGTGTTCCTCTCACGCCGTTGTTGCGTTGTGCTTCTTGCTGGCAGGTGGTGCTCCATCTTGCTGCCACGTCCTCCATCTTGCTGACAGTCTGATTGGTTCATTTATCTTCCGCTTGAACCAATTAATTTTAGTCCATGTCTGATTCCCATCCGTGATTTTCTATTTGGAGGTTCAACGTCGTCATTTTTTATTATCACTGCAGTCTCGGATGATAGTCTTCATGGTCGTACATTCATATTCCGCTCATTTGTTCGCCTATTTTTATCGTACCTGCCAGTTTTTGGATCTGTTGTGGGGTTTTGGTGTGTCCAGTTCCTGCTGCGTCTCCGTCTGTGGCGTCGTGTCTCTTGAGTGCTGTTTGGCGGCGCAGCCGTTTCGTCGTTCGCTGATGCGCTGTCGGTTGAAGCTTCGTCTGCAGCATGCATCGCCACGTGTTCCTCTCACGCCGTTGTTGCGTTGTGCTTCTTGCTGGCAGGTGGTGCTCCATCTTGCTGCCACGTCCTCCATCTTGCTGACTGTCTGATTGGTTCATTTATCTTCCGCTTGAACCAATTAATTTTAGTCCATGTCTGATTCCCATCCGTGATTTTCTATTTAGAGGTTCAACGTCGTCATCTTTTATTATCACTGCAGTCTCGGATGATAGTCTTCATGGTCGTACCTTCATATTCCGCTCATTTGTTCGCCTATTTATATCGTACTGAGGCAAAGTACCTCGTTCACATTACGTTTAGTTTACGTAATGACAACATGAAATTGAATCTTATGTACGTTTTGAATCTTAGAACTCTTTTAATAAAAAAAATGACAACATTGAATTGAATACGAGAGGAGCTAGACAATTTTCTAATCGATTGAGTCCAAATGTGAAATTCCGAAATGGAGCACAAATTTGACACGTAAAAACGAAGACTCCACTCTGACAACAGCCTCAGCCTTCACTATCTTCCAAAGCGTTCTTCTCCTTACAAACCATGAAGTGAAATCGTCCCTTGAGTCAAAATCTCACCTTTAACTCCCTAATGGCCTCTTCCGTCGCCGGCGCCGCCCGCTCATCCACCTTTTCCTCACCTTTCAAACCCACTTCCCCTTCCCACCTCCTCTTTCCCAGACGCAGAATCTCATTCCCTCCTCATCTGACAACCCCACATTCTCTAACGAGAAACGTCTCCGATGGAAGCGTGAGTCACCTTGTGAAGAAGACAGAAGGGCTTCAGAAGGACCCACAAGCTCTATGGAATAGGTTTGTTGATTGGTTGTATCAGCATAAGGAGCTAGGGTTGTATATTGATGTAAGTAGAGTTGGGTTTACTGATGAGTTTGTGGAGGAGATGGAACCTAAGTTTCAGGCTGCGTTTAAGGCTATGAGAGATTTGGAGAAAGGTGCTATTGCTAACCCTGATGAGGGTAGAATGGTGGGACATTATTGGCTTAGGAATTCTAACTTGGCTCCTAGCACTAGGTTGAAGATGCAGATTGATAGAGCTCTTGAATCTGTTTGTGTCTTCGCTCAAGATGTCATCAGTGGTAAGGTCAGTGTTTTCGGTGTTTGGAAATGAGTGCTAAATGACTGTCTTGAATTAGATGATATTGCGTGGTATATTGCCTTTTTATGAAGTTACGGCTGCAATGCAGATCAAGCCTCCATCATCGCCTGAGGGTCGCTTTACCCAAATTTTGTCTGTCGGGATTGGAGGTTCAGCTTTAGGGCCACAGTTTGTGGCAGAAGCTTTGGCTCCTGATAATCCGCCTCTAAAGGTTTGCTTTTTCGTTGTCTTATTAGTACAGACATTTCAATTTTCGAATGAAATAGGGAGTACAAGTAAGTTAGAATTGCTGTCAGCAGATACGGTTCATTGACAATACGGATCCAGCTGGGATTGATCATCAAATCGCTCAACTTGGGAATGATTTGGCCTCTACACTAGTAATTGTGATCTCAAAGGTTTGGACTGTGTTTTAACTGGTCATTCTTGGCAAGTTTCCAAATTTGGCTTCTGTTACTTGGTGAATTTTATATTTGAAATTGTTGCCATGATATGTAGAGTGGAGGTACTCCTGAAACTAGAAACGGTTTACTAGAAGTACAAAGGGCATTCCGTGAAGCTGGTCTGAACTTCTCAAAACAGGTTTTGGTCTCAGGTTCTTTTTTCCGCTTGTGTTCTCTTCGAATCTTGCTATGTGGCAATCATATAAATTAACAATCGCCCCAGTGCCCCGTATTTCTCTGCTCTTGCTACTATAAGATTATGTTAAGCTATAAGCCTTAATTAAACCATCAAGTATTGGATGAAAAAGTGGAACAACCTTAATGACCACCCTGAAAAGGGAATTACTGTTTGAAGCAGTTTGCTTGCTATATATGTACCTTTTTTGGTTTTTATACTGATGACAGCTCTAAAGCAGAGTCCTTAATTCACACAGGGTGTTGCTATCACTCAAGAAAATTCCCTGCTTGACAACACTGCAAGAATTGAAGGCTGGCTAGCTAGATTTCCCATGTTTGACTGGGTTGGGGGAAGAACATCTGAAATGTCAGCTGTTGGGCTACTTCCAGCTGCTCTTCAGGTTTTGTCAACGGACTACTTAAATTTTACCTTACGGAAACAGTTACATCTGATTTGCAGCTCAAATATTAATTCAAATTTTTCTTTTTGATTTTAGGGCATTAACATAAGAGACATGCTAGCTGGAGCTGCATTGATGGACGAGGCAAATCGAACTACAGTGGTAAGTAATTTACAAAACAAAATGGCAAATTATTCTTTTGTGATGTTTTTCGACAGGTGTATGCGTTATTTTGCCTTTGCAGTTTACTTATATTTACACTAATGAGGTATTACAGGTGAGGAACAATCCCGCAGCACTGCTTGCACTATGCTGGTATTGGGCTTCTGATGGAAAAGGTTCAAAGGTTGGTAACACTTTCATTACCTTTGAGATACTATGCAGGCGGATTATTTTATTCATCAATGTCTGTTTCGCATAAAGGAGACTTTACTGCAATTTTCTAGGATATGGTTGTCCTTCCCTACAAAGACAGCTTGTTATTATTTAGTAGATACTTGCAGCAATTGGTCATGGAGTCGATTGGGAAAGAGTTTGATTTGGATGGCAATCGGGTAATGCGGTTATGGATTTTCATTGTTTTCGTTAACATGGCTATCGTCCCTCTTACGTAGATCAATCTATATCTTATAGGTGAATCAAGGGCTTACTGTGTACGGAAATAAAGGTAGCACTGATCAGCATGCGTAAGTTTCTTTTTATGTTTTACTTTCTAAAAAATTTCTTTTATGGACATCTAAAAATTGCTGTAATATCCTTAAGTGTATTATTCTACACGGATTGCAAAATCACATGCTAAATATCTGCAGATATATTCAGCAGCTGAGAGAGAAGGTGTCCATAACTTCTTTGCAACCTTCATTGAAGTGTTACGGGACAGGCCTCCTGGCCATGATTGGGAACTTGAACCAGGTGTTACATGTGGAGACTATCTTTTTGGAATGTTACAGGTGAGTACTTCCAATTAACGTTACAAATTCAATTTTCAGTTTTTGATGCTTGTTTATGGCCTTTGGTTCCACTTAAAAAAAACTTATTCTCTCAGAAGTCAGATGCTCTATATGCATGGTTGTAGGTAATAATAAGTTGGCAGGTTATGTTAGTTGGTTTGACTTGACAGTGATGGTTGAACTTGGTGCAGGGAACACGAGCAGCACTTTATGCCAACAATAGAGAATCCATAACAGTCACTGTGCAAGAAGTTACACCCAGAACAGTGGGTGCTCTTATAGCGCTGTATGAGCGAGCAGTCGGCATATATGCAGCGATTGTAACATCAATGCCTACCATCAACCTGGTATATCCTATTTCTTGCTTGCCAGTATCGTTCACTACTAGTGTGATGAACAGTTTTTTTATACTTCCAACAAACCATATCCTTCCTTGACCCTGCAAATCCTGAAGCTTATGCTCTCGAATGGATACTGTTCAGGTGTGGAAGCTGGTAAAAAAGCTGCTGGAGAAGTGTTAGCCCTTCAGAAACGAGTCCAGGCAGTACTTAATGAAGCCAGGTATGATATTCTTCTGTTCCCTGGCATTTTTATGTTAATAAGTCTAGGGCCAACAATTACTTGGTGTGCTTCCCAATTCTTTCACTCAGTTGTAAAGATCCCATCGAACCATTGACCCTCGAAGAGGTAGCTGATCGCTGTCACGCTCCTGAAGATGTGAGTTTACACATTTACTTGCTTGCAAAATGATAATTTTTAGCTGGCAGCTTATAACTAAATTGTTACCCTCTCAATTGATTATCTGTAGATTGAGATGATATACAAGATTATAGCCCATATGGCAGCAAATGACAGAGCCATCATTGCTGAGGGCAGCTGTGGTTCACCTCGCAGCCTCAAAGTTTTCGGAGGGGAATGCAATATAGAGGATTCTTATGTCTAAGTCGATCTTATGCAAGCCTCTCATAAAGTATATATATGCCGAACATCACAGGAGAGTCCAATTTTTTGCTATTGTTTCATCTGTTTAGGTACTCACCAAAGCCTGGTATGGTAGGTGGAATACTGCTGTGTCACACTCCCTTTTTTATCAGACAGTATCTATGGCTTGTAGCCATTTAAATCACAGTTGCTATGTTTCAATAATTCAATGTCACTTGTCATCAAGAAGTATAAAAAAAAATTCAATGTCTTTTAGTTTTTTTTGATTAACAATGTCTTTTAGTTTATCCACTTGCAAATGTCTTTGCCAAAATTTATTTAAGACATGAAGCCAAGGGTGATAAAAGAGCCAAAGGGAATCATTCAATGGTATCCCATCCACACATTTATGCAAACTTCGATTTCTATTGTTTCCTTGTCCAATAACAAAATATATCTTATCAATATTAGTGTACCCATACTTATGTAGGAAATGTATCATGTGGATCCATGTAATTTGGTGGATACGTAAGCCCCCTTTTGCATTCGTTGATTGCATTTTTTGGATGCACCAGAGTGTGCCAATGCCTTAATGAAACATGTGAATTGCACGTGTTTTGCACGTGATGCACACGTGATGTGCACATGACAAATACAATGACGTGGTGCAATCTGATGCATCCAAAAAATGCAATCAACGGATGCAAGAGGGGTTCACAAGTTCACCAAATTAGATGGATTCATAAAATACAAACTCTAGTTATATATAAACAAAGACTACAGGATTAATAGTTAAAAGTGATGCACATTATTTTGCCTGTTGATTTAAACCTTCCTTTGTGGGATAAGGGGTAAAAGCCTAAAAGGCTAAAACTAATTTGATTTCAAATAATTTAGTACATTTATAGGCGCATATTGAAATTGCCTTGAGGAAATATTTACAAGGGTAATTTAAATTGAAAGAATGGCAACGCAGCCCACCTGTATGTACATTGGAATTTAATACTATATGTCAGAAAAGCTTTGAAATTACATGACGTGATGTCCAGAGTGCAGCTGTGGCAGCCCTGAATACAGCTGGATTCTGGTATATTCTGCAATGATTAAAACATGACAGCATATGTCAATTACACTTTGATCGCAACATGTGACAAGTGTTTATACAAGTAAAAAACAGTAAGTCATACCCTATTGCAGTTGCTCCCCAGGATGCCACATTATATATAACTTTGCTTCCGTCCCATGCCTTCCGAAGCTTTCCCTTTTTCTTTTTCGCAGAGAAAGTCTTGCTCAAAGCTGCAAGTTTTAACACTACATGACGTTTAGTTCCTCGTTATCAATATGTAACCATATTGTTTACATCTCAAGAAGATATGTATGTCACAACAAGCTTTAACGATGAAATTTCTTTTATTAAACCCAATCTAAGACTAAATAAAAGAAAATCAAATAAAAAGAGCTTACCATCTTGGAGTTGATTAGCAGTTACATCCTGCAAAATAGAAACATAGTTAAAGATCATGAGTTAAATAACACTCATTTCACGAAGATGATAATATAAATAAGTTGCAAGTATTTTAGACAGTCTAGTGAGAAAAAATCCACACTGATTAGTTTTGCACTTTTACTAACGAAATATAGCACACCTTTCCTATCATTAGATGCACCTTACGCTAGTTTACAACCTAAACATGCTGTGACAGTGTGACTCTCACCAAATGAAATAAATATCAAATCTTTCAAATAAATGGCGAGGCTCAGTGTTTATCCAGACATCCCCCTGACAAGTCTTCATTATAGAAAACAAATGTACCCGACAATTTTTGAGTTTTGTATATCCTTCCGTAATCAAAATGAGTATTTTCCATTGTTCATCGAAATGTCTTGAGACCGTGGTTGGGGTGGATAAACCAATATAGCGTTCACGGATTAAGAAATGATATTTTATACTCTGTTAAGACATGCCAATTTAGGTTCACGAATAAGTTGGTAAGTTTGCCATTACTAAATTATATGAGTATCGTTATCTAAATGTACTTTTCAATTTTATTTATTTATATTTTCTGATCATTTATCATCATTGTGATTATTATCATACTAAACAAAGGCAACTAAAAATGTATTATGTTCATTGAACAATTTTTACCATATAATATTCTAGCTTACTCTCCCCTAACACATCAACTGAAAATAACATAGAGCCTTAACCTCAATAATAGTTTCTCTCTACGAACGAAACCGAAATGAAGAAAGTTCTACAGCTAGAAGAAAGTTATGCCTGATGGAAAAGTGATTCTACCTTTGTCTGATTAATGGACAACAGATATGCTGCCATGAAGCCTGCAATACCATCAACTATATCTTCTTGCTCGATGAGAACATACTCATCAAGAGCTGCATTATCTAGATCACCGTCCGACAGTTCGTTTTTACTAACCACGTCCCAAGAACTGTATTCATCTATTTTTGATCATAAGATGTCGTCAGTATCAAAAACTATTTAAAAATATGAATTTGAGGTTACATTGCAAGCCCGAACATTAATGCTCACCAGCTAGATGTTGAGAAACTGACAAACGAGCAGTCTCAAGTTTTTCAAGGAAATCAGGGCATTCGACTCTAGATCTTAGGAGATCACATAGCTGCATAGAATTTGTACCCCAATGATAGGAAACAGTCAGCTTCAAATCGATAATCCGCCACAAGTAGAGTAGGCATATTCCATTATCAGTAACAGGCCAAATTAAATCATATGAATTTGCATAAATAATCAATCAATGTGTATAGAAAAGCTAAGCAACTCAAAGCATCTACGTAATCCATTAAATCTTAGAATGATATTAAACAACCACAATTCAATTTTAACCAAAAACATAATCCTAAATCAAATCAAATTCAAGCAGCAGCGCCCACAAACCTCATCAGCCTCCTTATCCACAAAAACCGAAGACTCTCCTCCCTTCTCCTCTCCATCTTCTTCTTCATCAGAAGAATCCTCCTCACTGAGAGATTCAAGGGCTCTGTGACACTGCTCAAGCACCGCCTGCAGCGTCTTCCTCTTCACCTTCACCCTGTCCTTCTCCGACCTGGAAACTGTACCCTTCTCCATTACCGACAGGTCCGCCGGAAGCAGCAGCAGATGCTCAATAAAGCTAGCTAAGCTTTAACGGCAGATTGGGTCCCACACTTAAGATTCCGATTAGGGTTTGTTGTTATTTTTAGAATGAACGATTTGGTGAATTGAATCTGGAGAAAGAGATGAGAAGGGAGCGAGATACGTCGTCGTATTTGCACCTTCAATCAAATTGTATGTGCGAACCGAGAGGTCATTTCGTAAACGCAACAACTCAAAGTTGAATTCGATTACTCCCTCTATCCCATATTATTTGTCCACTTTTTTTAGGTGTCCTCTAATATTTGTCTACTTTCGTTCGTTCACAATCACATATTTTATTATCTTTCCTCTTAAATTCTTTTAAATTTTTCATTCTCAACCATACATTTTACACTCATTACTACCTTAAATATCGTGAAATACATGTTTTTGGACAAACTTAAGGAAACAGAGAGAGTATATTATTAGTGTTTAATCTCAAATTATATACTTATTGTAAGGATGACAATAAAAAAAATTTTTTCCGACAATCATTAGGTTGGATACAATTTATAGATATCGTTTTTGTTAGGCGGAAGCAAATAATATCAACAAACAAGTTGATATCAGAAATTGTTAATCTTATAAGAATCATCCAAGCGCCGGAAATCTCTAGATCGCTCCGGTTAGCCTAAATCTAACAACTAACTGGAACATTAATACTAAAAACTTACTAATTTATTATCTTTAGTTTTTTCAGACACAAAAAACAAAAGTAATTTCAAACATGAAGACACATCAGATAAGTGGAAGACAAAAATATTGTCAGATGACGTCAGAACAAAATACCGAAACTACCCTCACCTCCCGCATATTTCCCTCCAACAAAATCCATTCCCAAAGGCCGTGTGTTTGAATGGAAGACAATCAGTCGAGTTAATCGGAGGAAGTCTTCGTCTGCCGCAATCTTCGGTCAGTGTCGTTGACCGTCTGCACGCCTTTGATCAGCGAAGCTAGTGGCCGAAACTGTCCGCAGATAAACCGTCCCTCTTTTTGCTTTTTCATCCTTTATTCCATTTTTCCTATTTCAATTTTTTCCAACTTACACGTTCTCCGAATGCGATTCGTAAAGGGATATCCTGTTAGTCACGCAAGGTATGCTTTGTGGTTGAGAATCGGATCTGAAATCAATTAAATGTTTTGATTTGATGGGTATGGATGGAACCCTAATTTTTGAGCTTTGCGGATTTTGAATTAATTTTGTTTGCAGGCGTTGATATTTATTGGTGATCTTGTGGAGATGTGATTCTAGATTTTATGATGGTTAATAAAAACACAGATGCGCCTCAGGTAAATTTTTATTTATTGCGTGATTGAGGGCTGGTTGAATTTGTTGCATGTGAATTTGTGGTGCTTGTTTTACAGGGAGATGTTAATGCTCCCCAACCTACTCCAGCTCCACCATCAGGGCCGCCTGATAACTCACTATCTCGTAACGGCAATAAGGTAAATGATGATAGTCTGTTATCCTTAATATTCATTTTATGAGTGGTTTCTTTTATTTGTGGGAATTTAATTAGTGTACTTATCGGGACTTAAGGGAATCCTTTACCTTCAAGTAAATTGATGTTAATGATGGGTTGGCATCTACTATGTATATAGATTTAGCATTGGTAATTTGGACTTTAATATCGATGAATTGTTACAGACCTTTCTTGCCATGCATGTATGCATTCATTTGCTGGGAGAGTGTAATTTAATTACGATACAATTTTTAACTTTTTATTTTCCAGGTTTTCAAGAGTGGACCGCTTTATATATCTTCTAAAGGTGAGTGTCCAGTCATCATTGAATGCAACCTGGACTCCAAAAACACTTATTCAACTCTGCATAATGTTAGTATATAATTACATTCAAATTACACTTAGGTATTGGATGGACATCCTGGAAGAAACGATGGTTTATTAACTCGCACTTCACTGGTCTTCTTTAGAAGTGATCCTGTGAGTCACTTATTTGTTATGGAAACAAGCATGTGATCTATTTTGTTTTGAGGTTCTATTATGAAAGCTTCCATTCATCCATTTTCATGTTATGAAAAGTAAAGGATTTTTTTACTTGAATGTTTTTCAATAGACATTATTATTTTAGATTCTGAGAGCATTTTGCGCTATGATTTGGCTTTGCAGAGTGTTACTTCTCAAAGAAGTGGGGAAGTTAATTTAACCCTTGGGGGTATAGACTTAAACAATTCAGGCAGGTTGGCTTACTTATTCTGTTAATTTGCAATATTGTTATAATAGTGTTAGGATATCCTCTGGACCTGTAGACATCTTACTTTCCTCTCTATGCATTACACAGTGTGATTGTCAAGGCTGATAAGAAGCTTTTGACTGTGCAATTTCCTGATGGCCGTGATGGTCGGACCTTCACACTCAAGGTACTGTTTTTACAGTTGTATCATATGTGCATATTAGATTTACTGGTTGAGGCAGGGCTGCAATGTTTGTTTGTTCTTTTTATGTCACAAGTACAATTTGAATTAATGCATGTTAAGTCGGATTTGTAGATGAGTTATGTTACATCGGTGCATGATTATACTTAGGATAAAATTAATCAAATATGAGTAACATATAAGCACCTTGAGCGTCCAATGTTCGTAACTATAAACCTTATCGGGGAGTTTGTTTCCCCTTTCCCATTCACTCTGTAAATAGAAAGACGAGTTTATACTTGCGTAGTGATTACTTGTTATTTTTGAGTTCCATCATAGATGTACATTGAAATTTAATAAAAATTGTCTGAAAGGACTGTATAATCTTCTCAAACATTCTACATGTACAATGGAGTAGCAGATGATGTTCTCTTTGCTGTTTCATGTTGCTTTGTTGGTTTTGGTTTTATAGGCTGAAACTCTTGAAGAACTACACGAATGGAAGGAAGCACTAGAGTGTGCATTGGCTCAGGCACCGAGTGCTACTCTTGTTACGGGACAAAATGGCGTCCTTAGTAAGGATCAATCTGATGTTGCTACTCCTGATGATTCTCCAGAAAAGCGTATGTTTTGCACATACTTTTTTGTTTTTCTATGCTCACTCATAACTGCAGTTTTATAAATTTTTCACATCCTCAGTAAGGTGGTCTTCGTTTTATCGATCATCTTCATTTGCTAGGGTTACCAGTGATTGCCCGTAGCGATCTTGCATTTTTTTCGTGTTACAGATGAACTATTAATAAGAAAGTTTGAGTTATTTTAAAAGAAAAATTGATAACCTAAATGTGATGAAATAGTCATTTCACCTTCTTACACTTTATCTGCTATTTTATATTCACTAATACACTGTCAGGTTTCCTCATCCTTATCTCAAGTTGTTCTTTCAAAAAATTCACGTCTCCAAACATTTCATTGCTCTTTTAGTAGTTTTTTGATGTGCCTGAGTTTAATTAATAACTTTTGCTCCCCTTTATTGAACAGCAAAGGAAAAAGAGCCTGCAAAGTCAACAGTTATCGGAAGGCCTGTCTTGCTTGCCTTGGAGGAAGTGGATGGATCACCATCATTTCTGGAAAAGGCCTCCAGTTTATAGAAGAGCATGGTGAGATTCTGATTTTGAAATATACTGAGATGAATTAACATTTAGTCCATAATAGTATCGAGCTTTGATAATATAAATTGTAGAGTAGAAGGTTTTTCAATTCTCAAATGTTATTTTTTATGGCTCAAAATTAAATAGTTCTTTAATAATTTGTTGTTAATTTTGCACCATCTACAATCCTACACAAACTAATATGTTGTTGACACTCATGAATACTAATTTATAGGCATTGACCCATCATCACCTTTTTCAGCAGATCATTAGAAAATATACGTCTTTCACTATGCCTAGTATTCCAAATTCATTACAATTAGGCACACTGTAACAGGGGTCAAAGTGGAGGGAATCTTGAGACAAGCTGCTTCGGTCGATGATGTTGAGAGACGTATTCGAGAGTATGAACAGGGTAAGTTTTTATGGAGTGGTTGATGTGTATCAAGGTATAGCCATTTACATTATAATCACGCACACAGAAGCTCTCTATCTTATTGCTGCACACTTAGTTGTGAGCAGTATTTGGGACACTGGAAGATAAAACCCTGCTTTTCCACTATTAGTAAACTTTCAATTACAAAAAGTGTGGAAAAGCTTTCCTCGTTTTTTCTAATTGCCTTTCACAATACAGGTAAATGTGAATTCTCTCCAGACGAGGATGCCCATGTGATTGCTGATTGTATTAAGGTAATTTATATTAATTTGGAGCAACACGAAAAACAATAATTTTACATAATATCTTTTCCATGCTTGACTCAGTATGTGCTAAGGGAGCTGCCATCTTCTCCAGTCCCTGCATCCTGCTGCAATGCATTAGTGGAAGCAAGGCGTATGTGTTTAAAGTCGTACCATGTTATTCTGGCTCACCATTTCTTTGGTTTTGCTTCAAAGAAGTGGACTTAAGATGTGAAATTCCTTATTCCACAGGAGCTGATCGTGGAAATAGAGTTGATGCTATACGTGTAGCCATTTGTGAAACATTCCCAGAGCCCAACCGTCTTTTATTACAAAGGTACTATTTTTACATCCATACCGACTTTAAAAGTGCATACATATGTATATTTACATTTCTTTTGCAAACTCAAATGGTTTCAGTGCTACACATTATGTGAGTGTTTTTAAGAGTGGTCACTTGATGATTTTTGTTTTTTGTTCATGCCATATAAGGATATTAGCAGACTGCACCATAGAGCCTAAGAACTCCGAAAGTGCCCTCCAAACAAAACAAAAAAATCTAAAAAACATCTTATTCCCTAGGAGATGAACAATTGCGCCATTATAACTCTGAGGTGAAATGCTTAACAGAGAAACTCACCTATGTTATGGACATTAAAAAATATTGGAGATTGTGATTCATTTATTGTATTATCAGTTTAAGGAGAGACTAGATGAAAGGAATATTTTTTGATTCCATTTTTCTGAGCTTGTTCCTTGTACACAGAATCCTCAATATGATGCAGAAAATAGCATCTCACAAGGCTGAAAATCGAATGAGTGTTTCAGCTGTGGCTGCATGTATGGCGCCTTTGTTGCTTAGGCCCCTTTTGGCTGGTGACTGTGAGCTTGAGAGTGATTTTGATGTGGGTGGTGATGGCTCAATACAGCTTCTCCAGGCTGCAGCTGCTGCTAACCATGCTCAAGCAATTGTAATAACTTTAATGGAGGAGTATGACAATATATTTGGGGTAAGTTTGCTTATAAGTAGAAGTTGCAAACGTCAAAAATCAGTACTTAAGTCTGTTGACATGAAATTATATTGTTTTAAAATATATATGGGTGGAACTGCTCACATGATGTATAAATGTGCATGTGTTATACATCGTAGGGTGGCTATATATCCCCCGGGTTGTATTCAGACTCCGAAGAAAGTGGTACTGGAAGTGAAGAGGTCAGTGATGATGAAGGGAGCTATGAAGATGAGGAAGAAGATCGAAGTGGCTCAAATATATCTTATGTAAGTGGTGATGAGACGATGATATTGAACATTCATCAGCTGCGAGCTGCAGTGGGAGTGAGGGCGGTCAGGATAAAGTGCACCGTGGCGAGGTTCTTATCTCCACTACAAATTCAATTTATTCACAGTAAAATTATATATGGTATGATTAAACTGCTTCTTTCCCATGAGTTACTATTGTGAGTAAATATGCAGGAGTTGAAAATTTCTGGTTCTGATTCCAAGTCCGTAAAGTTGGATGATGAACCTAGGGGAAACAAGGAATCAATGTTGCCCAAGCATAGTGACGAAGAAAGAAACAAGATGTCCCTGGATCAATCAATGTGCACAAACGAGCTTAATAATCCATCAGCAGTTGATAATGTAGTAAATCATACAGATCAAATATCTGTTGGTCATCCATCAGCTGCAAGTATTATGAAATCTGGAACTAAGGCATCAAAACCTGATGGACAAGCAAATCCTCGTTTGGCTGGGGTCGCACATCTGTGAGTATTTTTCATATTTTTTTTACTTTACTGAATTGTAACTGCTCACTGTCTTTCATTCACAATGTTGTTTAGGCACGAAAGAACCTTTCAATGGAATCTATTGATTATGGCCTAGATGGAGGAGAGTAAGTTTAAAAGTCTTTGCTACAGTTTTTACGTCATGTGTATCTTGCACTCATTACTTTGATGATTAACAAACATTAAATATCTTTGGTAATACACCAGCAAATGACATTTATCTACTTCCACTATTCTAAAGATCTTTAGATTGTTGCTAGTCACCTTAGCATATACATTCTAAATGCATTCAAGTTTTAAAGCCAAACTATGCATGTTTCACATTATTATCGAGGCACAATTAGGACTAAATTGCACTCATTTTACCTATTGTTCTGGATTTCTGATTGCTTTATTTACATTCATCTACGTTGATGCAGCGATGACGTCCAGAAACTTGAAGCAGCAAAAGTGGAACTACAAAATAGAATTGCAGATGAGGTGGGAACTCTATGCTGAAATCTGATATTTTCAGTTCTCATGAGGTTGTAAGAAGTTAATTTATCCTCTTAGTCCGTGGTTATATTTTGTAGGCCGAGAAAAATGCAATGCTGCAATCAAGCTTGGAGAGTCGGAAAGAGGCACTGCTGTCCCGTCGTATCACTCTAGAACAAGAGGTATACCATAACATTTCTGAAGTATCTTGAATTGCACTTTCCCAACTCTATTGACAATTGTTGTAAAGAAAAAGTTGGGGTTTTAGTGCATTTTTAATAGGCTGCACTCAAGGTATAATATCTTTCAAAGTCTATTTACACCCTATTTCCAATAACATTTCAAAACGTGTAGTTGTGGGCTTATTGTGACTGCATGGAAAACTGTGTTGTAGGTTGCCAGACTCCAAGAGCAACTTCAAAAAGAGTGTGAACTTAGGGCGACTCTAGAAGCTATTCTTGAATCCCGAGGAGTGCTGCCTGCGTCCTCTGTTATAGATGACAAGGTGATTCCTTGTGGTAGTATGAATATGCGACTGTCATGGTTACTAATTGTTTTCCATATGTGTCATAGACAAAAGCTGATCTTGAGGAAATTGCAAATTCTGAAGCAGCGATTGTCAATTTGGAGCAAAGGTTGATGATCTTGGAAACCAATTAAATGAACAGCGTGATCTTGCCCAACGAGCTTCAACTCATCAAGGAAAACCGTAAGCATGTTACTCCTAATTTTCCGATGTTCAGTTTCGCTACTCTTTATTTCCTCTTATTATTTGTTGTTTAACGTTTATTTTCCTTAAGATGCTCATCATTCTTTTATGGAAATCAGGAAGGATAAGCATAACGGCCTATTTGATCGGTCGTCACGAAGTAAGGTATATGTTTCATGTATTGAAAATTTGAAGTTATTGATGGGCCCTCATAATTACTCATTTGTTTGATAATATCTTACGGATGTGATTGGAATTACAAATCTTGGGATGAATTTGAGAACCAAGCAAAATTCAAATGCGTGAATGTAAAAACCTGGTCTTTGAATGAAATGCGCAATGCAGTGCTTTAGAAGTAACTCAGTTAGCAGGGGCATCATCAATAAATGAATAAATGCGGATTTAATTAATTTCAACTGTATTCTGGTCGAGTAATATATTAGATTTGACTCTTACTGATTATACCATTTATCTTTCGTATACTTATTATTTAACTTTGCTCTTGCTGTTTACTATGTATGCTGCCCATATCCCCACACACACTAGAGTACTCACTCTGACATCCTTAGGAATCTAACTCAAGTCACTATGCACTGACGGGCAGTGTATTTGATACCATGTTTGTTCATTCATGTTTCTCACAAATATTCTCTGTGGTACATGTAGTATAGACTTGTTTGTACTTAAATAGATGACAACAAGATGTAGCGTCCTATTGTAGAAAAATTCAGTTGGTGTTATTGGGCTTTGTAAACTATGTAAAACTTACATTTTAATGTGCTTAGGGGCACCGAGATGATTTGGATTCTTCTAAATCTGGCAATGAAAGACAAGATTTTTCATCTTCACAGAATCAGGTATTCAATTCATACTGCCTTAGTGAGATTGTGTTGTCATTTGCCTTAGCTCCATTATTAGTTTGCACTGTTGCAGTTGATGTTGTTGAAGCTATGATCTCTGTCGTTTATTATTAGAAAAAAACATTTCGTCTGGATCTTGAAAAGTTGGAGGGTACCTATGGAATTGAGTGAATTTTTCAAATGAGATGCATTGATCTTACTTTCATTTCCATGACTCGATGTTCCACACATCTGCTCCTTTCCATCCATAGAGTTTTCACCGATCCAATCGTAAACTTTCAAATGCTGGAACAAACCCTAAGTTTGAGGCTGCTGTATGTGATTATTCATAAATATAACCTCGCTTGTCTAGCAGTTTTATAGATTTAGCAATTTGGTTTTTTATAAGTTGTACAGTAGTTGAATTCTAATATAGACTTCATTGCTAAGCACTACAAATTACACGCAGGTCTCTACAACCACAACGTCAGCACTGTCAAAGCTCACAACAAGACTTAACTTCCTTAAAGAAAGGCGGACTCAGATAGCGAACGAGCTTCACAACTTTGACAAACTTCGATCTTCTGTTCGTCTGCTCAGAATCAAGACGTCTCTGACTCAGAAACAAGGTCAGTAGTTTTGGAAAGCAGCCAACCACCTCAGAAGCCAGATGCTGGAGCAGGGAAACAAGAGAAATCTAACTCAAAAAAGGAAAAGCAAAAGAAAGTAGATGGATGATCATCTTCTACTTCACCTTAATCACATGAGAAAGGTAAACTAGATAGTCTGTGCTGATAGGCAAGATGATGTATATGCATTGCATGCCGAGCAAAGTTTAATAATCTTTAATTATGGTTTTTTTGGATCGTAAGAAATGACTATCTTGCTTGATGGCAAATATGTAATTAAGTGGAATACCGTGGTCTATTATTACCAAACACGAGCCGTAGTAACCTTCTTCATATTTGTTCGCGGCCGATTCGAATCTTATAGAAGCGCCCTCTCCGCCGTAGGCATGATCCTCGTGACTGCGTATCTGCTGCTTTCACGCTTTTCTACTCCTTGTGAGACGCTCTGTTGTTGAAATGAAGTGGTGATGTACAGATACGATCTCGACTTGGAAACTTGCGTACCAGTTAAACGGGATCGACGACGGCGGCGATAGTCCTTTTACAGTCGCCGGCGAGTATTCGATTCCGTGGTGAGCAGTCTCTTAGGTTCTCGAAAATCGAAGAGAAGAACGACTGGAGAACGCTGCAGTCTCGTATCTTGAACTTGAACTTGCTTATCAGTTAAACAGGCTTCAGAACAACAATGTCGACAATAGAGCTCCGTCCGGTGGAATCTCAGTCGCATACGATGACGTTTCGATGCCGCCGAATCAGCTCTTTTCAGCTTGTCCGCATTTTTTACAAGGCCGCTCCAGAATAGGTTTCTTTTTTCTTTCTTAAACAGTAATTTCGAGTGGATATATATTCTGAGCAACTTTTGTTTGTTTAGGTTCAGGAGAGTCCAGCTCATTTGCTGTCCATCTTAAAATTTTCAACCAATCAATTTGTGCTACATGCATAAAGTGTCACATGTGTAGATAAGATAAAAATTTATATAAAGTTCAAAATGTGAACCGTTGGATCAGCTGGGTCTCACATTCGCAAACATAATCTTTCCGAACATTTAGACCTTTGTGTAGTCAAAGCACATTAGAATATAGTCGAAATGTTGAGTTAAAAAAACTTATTTCACTGAACAATGCTACTAGTTGTGTTGAAACAAGGTTGTGCTAAATTAGCATCTTATCCTTTCCCATGGGATATAATAGGTAGCAGAATTTGATCAACAGAGCTTGGATGAAATTACTAGACGAATTGTTACTTAAACACAAATACACTCTTCTCCACAATCATGTTTAATTTTCATATTTGCAATAGCCCAGCAGAATGAATTATAGAGTATAGACTAGCAAAGAGTTTTTTGGAGGGAGATGAGAATACTCACCAACATCAATTGATCGGCAATAAAATAAATGTTGATGACAAAATGAAGATACACAGTCTGTCAATAATACAAACATTTGAGCTTATGCTTACCCTTCCAGCAAAATCAACTATATGTTATGTAGTACTCCGTATAATACACAAAATACCTACATATGTAAGCAAGCCCCCAGTTTCTCTTACATTAAGTAACAAAAATGAGTTGGGGATTTGGTATACTGCCAAACGCATGAATCATACCTACCTTTATTTTCTGTTTGGCAGACTCAAATCTGCTATATATAACTCGGCTGTAACTAAACTGTGCCGAATGATCCCCAGTCGGTCAAGTAGCTTCAGTCAGGCCTTTTCAGCAACTGCTAAAAATAAATGAGGCTTACAACCATCCCACTGCGTGTAAAACAATTCCCAGCAGTGAATGTATTCAAATAGGATCTTCGTCGCCATAATGTGAGGATTCACTAGAAGAGCCACTTTCCAATGGAGATAGAGATGCTTCTCTAGGCGAATCTAGACTGGGCTCTCTCTGCTGTGAAGACGAACCTGTATGATTAACATTGACATGATTGTCAAAATAGTACTTATTAAAGCTGGAATTTATAAACAAACAAACAGTCAGTAAAATCTATATATGAACTCAGCAGATCATAGCAGAAATCAAATCACATAATTCATTATATACTTTTTTCTCTCTCCATCTGTGTCACTCTAAGTATTATGAAAACTGTCATAAAAAGTTATCGAAATAACCACTACAATCCATTAAAAAAATGTTAGTTGAAAAAGTATGAAAGCATGGATATCAAATAGTATAAAACCCATTTGACGTGCCAAAACAAGGATGAATCTTTGCATATCCAAATTCAGATATGGCATCTCAACTTCAACCATTAACTCCATACTTCAGGCAAATCAGTGTTGTGTAAGACTGCAACAAGATTAGGCAATATGTTTTCTTTTGATAATTACTTAGTAACACAAAAAATTATGTGAAGCCATTCAATTACATTTAAGAAGCTAATGGTTACTACTCTCTGTTATGCCTAGGTTGCAGCAAGATCCTTGTCTTTATCTAAGTGAAATAACTTGAGCAACAAAATATAAATTAACAAATTAACACTTGAACGAACCTTTTTTCCCCTTTGTGCGGAACTTTTTAGTGTGCCGTCTAATAAGCTTCCGGGTTTTAGTGATTGTTAGCTGTCTAGCATAGGGAGAAAAATCAGCCTCACCTTCACTCCACTCGCCTTGGAACTCACCGTCAGCATCCCCCCTCATGGTACGCAACACAAAAGCTTTGGCCTTGCGGCGCTGAGTGCTGAATAAGCCACGTACAGAGTTGACGAACCCGTCACCTGCTCCATCGCTAGGGCGCTTAAGCCAGGTGACTGGATGTTGATCTGAAGTTTCTTGAAGGCCTTCATTTTCACTAAAATTGAAGCTAGTGTCTGGGACCGCTGTTCCACTCTCCTTCTGACTATGAGCTTTATCTTTGAACTTCTTACCCTATATATAAAAGGATCACTTGATAAAACATAATCATCCTCTTAAGTGTATTATATGAAAGCGTACTACTTTGCAAGCTGAATAAAGTAATTTTAACACATTAATAAGGGTTATAAAACATTAAATAAAAGTTATAAGCAGTAACTGCGTATCAATTACCTGCATGCCTGTCACGGACTTTAAAACTCCCCATATAATATGCTTTTTGACTCTAGAAAACAGCCTTCGCCAAGACCCAGTGAACTCAACACGATGAAATGCATCCATCAGTAACTTCAAATCACTAAAAGCAAACCGCGATCCCTCATAAGTCACCAGCAATTCCACCTAATGAATTTCACACATAGTTATACTGAGAAAAATTAAGAAGATGGTATGAGCAAGTGATTTCCATATTTATATGCCTACCTGACTAATCTTAATCTCGCGAAATTCAATCATTTTTTGAGGGCTAGTTCTTTTGTCATCCTGAGATGATCGGCTAGATTTCATATTTTTTGAATCTTTCAGTTTGCCTCTTGAGGATTCATCTAAATCATCAACTGACACAGTAGATCCACTCTTACTGGAAGATTGCAACTGTAAGACAATTTCATTAGCCACAGATTCTGCAACATTTTCTTCCCATGTTCTGTCAAAAGAAGATGTTCGTCGTAGTTCTGGGATAGCTGATTTAGAGTTTTGTCCCTTTGATCTCTGAAAATTGATTAACAAAAATATCAAGCTGATAATCTCATGTACAGATCTCATGATAAGCAAATGAGCAAGAGACATCTTTAATATAATTTGTCATTTCATTATTTAGGTGAAATTTTTTTGTAATAGATAACTTAAGGCAGACGTGAACCAGATAATGATAAATATTCATGATAAAAGTACAGACAGTTTTGGGAGAGAACCTCAAAGTCTTTGGACGATGAAAAAGGATCTGGCATCAAAGATCCCTTTTTTACGCGTTTTGATCCAGCAGTGGTTGAAACCTTCCAAACTTCCTGAAATTACATCTTCAGAACCATAAGTTTCCACATAAATCACATAGAAATCTTAGGAAAATTTGCAGTGAAGTGTATAACTTGGTGAATGTACGCTCTCAACTGACCTGCCTTCGCTGTGAATCTTGCTCTTCTTTTGGGAAAAGGTACCCCCACATCATTCTGTACATGGTCTCCGTCAAATGTATTCGTAGGGGGTAAATGTCCACCTATATTAAATAAACATGAAGAAATCTTGGACTTTAATACAGAGTGGTGGATGAGGTATCAAGAACACAGAATATTCGCAATAATAATTTAGAATCAACAATTCAGTCAGACATGAGTGCAAGGATTACAACTATTTTTATGTCAAGCTATTTTGAGAAAACATTAGAAATACAAAAAACTTATATACCATGACCACATAGGGTCTTGCAGGTCTTCGGCCCAATACACAGGGACTCTTGGGCTATTCTCCTACTCCCATAACTCTAACTACAGTTTTATCCTTTTCTTATCATTTCAGCAAATGATACTAACTAAATAAAATATTCATATTGTGTACAATATTACAAGTTATGTCTTATTACAAACAACCTTTAAGACTTGCTGAGATAAAAATTAGTTAAATTTGTGATGATATTAGAAAACAATTGGATATACATGTTTTGTTTCATAGAAAGTAAAATTTTATATATAAAATATAAATAATACTCTGAAGCTTATAAAAGTCATCGAAAAACCAATACAAATCATGAAGAAGCTATGTATTTTGCCTAAGACCACAAAAACCTTGAGCCAGCCCTTAGTGCAAGTGGTATATAATGCAAACAAAGTGGAGTTACTATCAATATAAATACCTGGAAATGTTCAAAAGTGGAGTTTCCATCTTTTGGTGCTCCTTGCTTTGCATCTATATGAACCATCACTTTTCTACAACAATAGAAGAAGCGATGTCAAAAGAAAATAATAAAGCAATACAAGCTTTCTGGAAATGAGGTGTATAATCCTGGGGTTATTGGAGCTTCTTAAAGTTATTAAAATTTCAAGACAGCCACCGTGCATATCTTAGTGGAGCAACCGTACAACTTGGACCATTATTAAATTTTCCGGTTGTATCAAATCAACCCTTTACAGATAAAAGATTGTGCAACTCATTTAGTACGAAGACAGCCACGCAAGAGAGCTCACTGATCAGAGAAGCATGCGAAGAATGACATTAAATAATTTGTCATATTTGTTATTTGGACATTTATAGATAAAACAACTTACTTCCCCCATTCAGCTGGTGGATTCCAAGCCGCTAGAAGTGTGTCAGATTTGGCATTTGGCAAACAGTTTCTGATGACAAAATATTTTGTTGTAAACTTCACGACACCAACATCTTTATAATCTCGATCAAAATCATATCTCTGCCAACAAAAATTATAACGGATAAGGATTTATTTAATAAAATCAATCTATAGTATACAGTTAAAAGGGTGCAACCATTCATAGTGCAATCACGGACACTTCCTATGGATACATTTGATGAACATCACAAAATACGAGTACTAAAAGAGACAGAGTAATTCATGTATAATTATACTTTGGAAAATTAATGAATGCAAGGACAACACGATTTTCAAAAATTTTAAGACGGCAACAATGATACTAGCGACCAACCTTACTAAGGTGTCAATGAGTGTTGACTACGCTTAAGTAGATATATATATAGAGAGTTCGTATCATGTGGAACCCCCCCTTTTCATGGATCTACGGATCCCCCTTTGCAGCCGTTGATTGCATTTTCTGTTTGCATTTTGGACGCACCTGATTGTGCCACGTGTTTGCATTTTTGAAATGCACACGTGAGTTGCACATGACAAATGCACACGTGAGTTGCACATGCTCATTAATGCGCTGACACAATCTGGTGCGTCCAAAATGCAAACAGAAAATGCAATCAACGGCTGCAAAGGGGGATCCATGGATCCATGAAAAGGGGGGTTCCACATGATACAACCTCTTTATATATATATATGGTTCAGTTAACCAAAACAATCAATGAAAACACAGCATGATTTCCCTATCATTATAAACACAAAAAACAATATAATGGGCGGTTAGCCTATATAAAGCTTTTGCCTTTTGTTGAATCGAAGGAAAACCCGTGAAAAGAAATTGCTTGTAGCTTGATACTGTAAGTCATGGCTAGGAGTTTCTGTAAATAAATGACATCATAATATATCACAGTGATCAAAAGGTAACCTCTTCATCGAAAAAGAACAAACTATCTAAGTGATTAACACACATTTTTTTGTAAAGCTCACCATGTTATTTATTTCCGCTTCAGCAAAAGATTTACCATCCAAAAGCATGCTCCAACCAACTTTGTTGATTTGCAATGATATGCGCATAGCACATGATGGGCTTTTGTTCTTCTCCTTCTCCATAAGCCTTTGTTGTGCAGCTTTCTGCAAGGCTGACCTTAGACAAAGAGCAGCCTCTTTTCTGGCCTGTTGTGCATTCATTAGTTCTTTCTTCAGACCTTGTACCTGTTTTAAGGTTCGAATGTTATAGAAGGCATGAATGGCAGAAATTAAACCTAAACAAATTAAAGAAATGAAAAACACAAGTGATAGGTTAAGCAGTATAATGCATATTGATATCCTACAAAAGTAGCCCCTGTACATAACATGTTTATCATTTATTTAATTGTGTATCTCTAGTCATTACAACAGCATTACAATATAATGACAAAAACAAACATGTCAAAACTTACCAAAATTGATCTGCTTCCATTTATCATCCACAATTGACTTTCATTCTCAAGATTTAACTCATCTGAAGCTTCACTGGAAAACGAGAGCTTTCTGATATCAGAAACAACCAACTTTTTTGCTCTCTCTGTTTGTTCAAGACTAATTCTTGCTAATTCAACCTCTTCTACACCTTCTGGAACAACCGCATCCGCCACCTCTTCCGCATCTCCATCATCATCAGCAGGGGGCAATAGGCCACTCTTTCTTGGCCTAGAAAAGCAGCTTATGTCAGAGGAGACAACATAAAGAAATGGCTTCTGAGGACACACTCAATGGAATAATGACTACGCATTCATAAACTCACTTGGGAACACGAGCAAAGAGAAGATTAGTCAGCACATCTACCATAACTTGGAACTGGCGAGAGGTCATTGTTGCAGTAATATTATGAGAATTAAAAGTCAGTTCTTTTAAGGGCTTCACCTGCACGTAGTTTTAATAAACTTCATTATTTTAAAATTAAAAATGAATAAGAAATAAAATTAAAACTTGACAATGAAATTCAATATAAAAATCATGGAACGCCATGCACCTTCAAATCTGTAGTGCCACCTTTATGCCTTGTGTATCTGAAGTACATATCACATGGCATAAATACTCTTTCAAGCAAAGCACCAGTTCTGTCAACCTTAGGTGACTTTCGATGTATTTTTGGGAGCCACTGCAGTCCTGCACCAGGATCAACGTCTGTCGGTGCTACATGGGCCTGAACATTCTCCAGCATGGCTGATATCTCCATGCGGCTCCATATCAGTTCTGGTTCAGATTCAGGAATTTGGACATTTTCAGTGCCTAGTGCTCGTTCAATCATCTCACGGCCAACTTGAACAACTGAGTGAAACGAGCGAGCCAAAACACGCCCACTAACAGCAGCAAGCAAAAATCTACCCTGATAATCAGAATATATATAGCGATGACTGTAAGTAGCAAAAATAACGCGATTCTCAAAAATCAGCTAATAAACATGCAACCAAGCCACGAAATATGTTGGTGTACAATAAAAATGAATAACTGTTAACAGAGCAATTTGTTTTCAGTTTTGATTGACGAAAACTTTCGCTTATGTCAAATACCCGTCCTCCGCTGCGGCATGTTTCAATACCAAGAGGATCTATACATGCTATTCAGATTCAACATCCAACGCAACGCCTATTATAAATGTTATTACACAAGATGCAAAGTAGTTCTATAGTAAATTACATGTTTCATAGGGGTCCACTGGAATATAAAACCAAACATCCAAGATGATTTTCTATGAGGGGAATATGGAGGTAAAGAGCTCTATATGAGGAAAGTAGAGTAGAACTGTATTGATAAACATTTGGGGTCAACAAACACAAAGTAAATGATTCAATTGCTTACATTAGCATCTTCTGAATGAAGATTGAATTGTGGCTCTACAACATTGACCATGAAGTGACGAGTCCCTTCTTCCTCCTCACTTTCATTTTTACCTGGTTGAGAAATAAAATTTTAAAAGATAAGTTATGCTTACAAAGGAAAAGGTCATTCACGTATACCATTATTACTTCCTTAGAAAGAGACCAAGTCTTAAAGACACTGAGCAGTCCAAAAATTATGCCATATATCCATGAAAGGCGCTAGGACACAAACACTAGTGGGTTGGGTTCATAACATACCTGCAGCATTGGATGTTGAGCTCTCTGCGCAGCGTTGGATGAAACTTCTGAACATGCCTTGATAAGCTGTGGCGAAGATGATTCATTGCTATCACCGGCAGGTGACTTTGGTGTATCATCAACGTTATCTTGAGTATCATTGTGTTTCTGGATTTCCTCGAGCAGTTTCCTTTGTGTGTACTGTCTAGAAGGGGATGGTTTGGGAGGTTCAAAAGCCTTGGTCAGTCCTCCAACCCAAGACCAAACTGCATCTCTGTTTTGAACTGTCCATAGCAACTTAAGGCCATAAACAAATACGCGTTGACAATTATCGGCTATCACCACATTGTATCCATCATCATCGCTATGATCAGATTTTGTGGACTCACCACTGTCACTCCTATTCTCGAAATCAGAATTCATGTCACTGATCTCCGTGTTTCTTTTTCCAGACTCCTGCCAAGCCAATAGTCTTGCATGATCAGCTTTTGGTGCTTGTCTTCTAATCGTGAAAAAATCAGATGATAACAAGAATGTGTCAACTGGCTATCAGAGTTTCCACTCAAATGGGTGCCATTTTCTCTTGGAAGTCTGTCTCTGGACAGTTGCATTTGTCTGCTATTTGTACGACCTTTACCGCGTCATCGTAATCTTCTTTGCTCACATGTGCCTTAAGCAGATGTATATCAATACCTTGATAAACAAGATCCAAGGGGTCCCGCTTGCATTCGAAAGTAAACTTTTGTTTACCACGACTGAAGTACATTTCAAATTTCAGTTTTGACATACTAAATGTAAGTCCTTTAGCCGGATCATCTTTATCTAGAGGCCGATGTCTTATACAAGTTGGGGTTGCATCAATGCGGATCATGAATTCCGTCATGACCCTGTCCAAAGAGAGGTTTCCGGATCTAGGAATTCGTGGAACTCCAAAACGTGGCCATCTGGAAAAAGTTCTCAGCTTATGAGGAGGCAGGTAGTTCAAATTCCAGAATCTAATGAGCCATGCCAAATCATGTGCGCCCATATTGATTACTGGAGTTAATTTTGCACTCTCATGTTTGATTGGAGAATTGGAGACAGTACCATCTGGAAGATTACCTTCACCAGAAGAAGATGGCAGTTTTACTTGTGAAGGGAAAGAAGGTTTAAAAGAAATGACCCACCTTAGGGAAAGAGAAGTGGACCGGAAAGGATCATAAATCTTCTCGCGAGGTTTTCCCTCAACAGGGAGCGCAAATAAATAATGATTCATAGGATTCCCAGATTCACATTCCCAGTCCATCAGAACTTCGATTGTAAAGCCTGGATATTCTAGAAAAACAGCAGGTTTTCCAGGAGGAGCTTTAATAGTGTGGTTAATGTACAAACTCTCCAAGCTACTCAGAAGAATCTTAAATTCATTAGCGGCTAAATAGACACGACCATCTGACTGATGGATCTCCATGAATCCAGAGACAATTTGGAGTTGATCAAGTTTCTCATACGGGTCTGTTGATGCAAGAATATGCCACAGAGTTTCAGAAAACTGCAATTTAACGTTTCCATGAATATAATTTCTGATTTCGTCCCACCATGGTAGACTGCGCTCCTTTTTTGGTGGGGGAGGCTGATAGTTAGGATTCCTGACACTAAGATTAGCTCTACGAAGAGCCACTGTAAAGGCATAGCTTATATCTGTGAAAGATGGTTCAAAACCAACTCCAAATCCAATTTCTGCCTTCTGAAAGTTCAGAGGGACATCCAAATATGTTTTCATAGGAGGAGTTGTGCCACTAGCTGAGCGAAGCATGCTAACTTTCCTCCATCTTCCAATATAGACATCTTGACGGATTTGGGGCTGAAAACAAGTTGCCTGCAACAAATGGAAAGAAAATGTCAGAGCAAAACAGATTAAACAGTTCAGAGTAAAATTGTGGCATCTGGAAAATAGCACGCTGATCAAGTTAACTGATAATTGTGCTCATGTAAAAACGATGTAGTAAACTTGCAAAATGAGTTCGTCCTCAAATAGCCAGTTTGAACTTTTACTGCTAACAATATGGAAATGGTAAATTTTCTAATATGATAGTAACAATGTTTTTACATGTTAAACTTCTTTTTCAGGCAATAAGCTTGTTATACTGAGACTGCTCTTATGGGATGAGAACATCTGTAATTAAGATTTTGATGACAAAGTACAATCATCATTAATGATTTTGTTTTACTTTTACTTGTAAGATAGTGATGGAATATGTTTGCCTCACTTGAACTTCTATTTCATATAAGGGAAGGCGAGCAATGAAATACAGCTTCATTAAGATTTCCACTTACGTAAGTAGAGGATACAGTCTCACCATAGATTTTTTGAAAGCAGTTATTTCATCCGTATAGATTTACTATAAAGCTATCACTGCAAACAGGAGTCAGATGGTTCAAGTAGAAGAATAAACGTTACTTAAAACTGACCTGCTGTCCTAGAACGACTCGGCCTTGACATTTACCATTGCTTGCAGACAAGAGAGGGAATGTGTAGTCCCTCAACTGCACTACAAGTGAGCGTGTGTTCAAAAGAAAGTTGCTTCCGTAGAATCGAGAAAATGGTATGTTGTTCGCTAGACAAAAGGGATCGAGAGCTTTTATGACGTCTATCATCCCATCATCACCACCTTCAATTCGTGTTAACGTTACATCCAAATCGGCAGCTGAGATGGACAAAAGAGAAGTTCTTGCAGCACTAGGATGAAAACCTGACTGAAAGCCTTCCTTAGCACCAGATCCTTCTGATAGGGTAAGCTTCTGACAAGCCTGATAATAAGACTTGAATGTTTGCTTGTAAATTTGCTCCCGCAGGTTATCACTAGTGCAGGATCTCGTATATCAGTCTCAACTCCATTGTAGTGGACACTAGTTTTAACTGGCGAATTGGTATCAGCAGAGGGGCTGCCTTCATAATTTGATCTAAAAAATTTAATCTGACAGCTAACTCACTTGCTTCATTTTTTAGCAGCCGATAATGCTCATCAAGCCAACCTTGAAGAGGCTCTTCTTCTATATCAGCCGTTAATTTTCGTATGCAAAAACGTACACAGCCCATTTTTGTTGAACTTGGTTTCTTGGGTTTTTGGTTTTCTTTCGTCGAGGGCAATATAAGATTAGTTTTAGCTAGAGAAACCAATTTTAGAGCCCGAGTCATTTCTTCAATGGAATCCTCAATGGCACGCAACTCTAACCTATAAGGCATGCAAATATGAACACTGAGACCTTGGATAACCCAATCCCATGTAGTCACAGCTGGTAGTTTCCCATCAGGCAACATGACAGGCGCCTTGGGTATTCGAGAAATCTGAATTCTACTGCTATTAAAAACACGAGAACCGTTTAAAGATAACATGAGCCCTTCCAGTAGCACTCCAATACGAGCATTTTCAGAGAAAATGGACTGTATCTTGACCACAGCATCAACGCCATCACCTACCTCGGCCGATACACTTAGCATTTCAACATCAACAGCAAAAACAGATTCCTTTTTCTTAGGCTGTTTTTCACTCTTCACTGATTGTGTGAAGGATTCTTTTTTCTGATCCTTATTTGTCCAGTCTGAAATGCTGCCAATAAACTCACTATCAAGGCCTTGAAGTTTATGATTCACAACCAAGGACTTCAGTTGTAAGACAAGTTCAAAAAGTGAAAGATGCACATCAGGCTCCCATCTCACAGCAATGTTAGTGGTACTAAAGAGTGAGCAATCATAAATGTCTTTAAGCCCCCCTGACCTCCTAACAAACTTTGCCTTCTGCATATCTAACAATTCGACTTTTGTTTCCACATTATCACCAACCAAGTATTCCTGATATAAAGATTTTGCTCTTTCCAGTTCTAGTTGAGAGGACTGCTTTTCCTTGTTCAGACACAGACTTAAATGAGTTATACCTAGAGATACTGAGAACTTCAACTTATCACATGAGTCTGTTGTGGGTGCAATGTCAGCAGTACGTGATGTGCCATCCGCTGAGACACTGATAACAACTCTGCCACCCTGTGACCCATAGTTCACACGTTTTGGGTCTGCGACTACTGAATTCTCCAAGCCTGCATAGCCACAATAAATAATTGAACACTGCTCAAGACTAAGCTTTATAAGGCGAGTCCCTTTTGCAGAAGGTTTAGATACACGTCCAACATGATCCCGTGTCGTTCTTTTGCGTGCTGCGGACATTTGTTTCATTATAGCTTTAAGAGTCAGAGCAGTAGATACAAGTGACTCAATGCGCTTAAAGTTGAGATGAACACTCATGCCAGACACATCAACTGAGAGCGCCAACTTCAAACTCTTGTCATCCTCCTCGAGAGCTTCTATTCTCTTACTACCCCAGTCCAAGCTCACCTTCGCTATCTGCAACAGGGAACCTGAGTTTGTATCTAGACAAAATAAGCTTTCTTTCTGCCCGGCGTTATATTCATCTGCTAAATAAAGACTGAGTTCTCCAAGATCCATATGCACGGCCGTTCCAGTGCTTGACACATTATTTGCAAACAGATGTAGAGATTGAGGGCACACCTGTAAGTTATCAGGAATACATCTAAGCATTTCTGACAGTGAAAATGGTATCAAAATATAAAGTTAAACATTAAGGTCAGATATAAATTTTAACCACTTGATGAATGACTCTTAAATGCAGAGGTAATTTTCACGAAATCCAAATATTTTTGGAAGTTTAATTTAATCAAACATGAAGTTCATTTTGTACCTTTACAATTTTCAACTAATAGGATAGTGAAGGAAACAAAGACACAGAAGGAAGGAAACAATTTCCAACCTAGCGCTAATTACTTGACCCAGAACAGGAATAATTACATTGATTAACAGGGTGGCTCAGCAATGTACTTCATGGGACATCCCTAACAAGAATCATGTATGAAAGATTCTAATAAACAAAATTTATACCCCTACACCTCTCATATATGGCATGACAAATCGGACATTTAACAAGAAACAAGTTCTCCAACATTATTTTATGGTAGTGCATTATTATGACTTCATTGCAGCTAAAAAGGTTCTGCAACTAAGATAAGGTTCGGCTAATTCCAGAAGTATTACTTACATGAAACAGAGCTAAACAGCTGAAGTCATACAGCATGATGGTCATCTCAGGTGCCGATACAGTACAAGTCCACATGATGCCCATGGCTTCAGAAGACACAGGCCTCTCAGACTTGGAAGCCTCCTCTTTGAGAACCATTTTCTTCTTCTTCGATAATTGAAAACGCATCAACGTCTTCAGCTGAGTCATCATTAAATTACAGCAAGTGCCTCCCAGTTTCACATCAACTTCCGCGCGTATAGGAGATGTAGGCTGCACAGATCAGGAACGATAGATACGATTTTTACCAAAATCAGAGTTGAACAGCAGTCGTACAGAATCTGTTCCCCTGGTAATTGGATATTAAACTTGACTTTACCCATCAAATCCTAGACATGGACATTACCAAATAACGAACAAACTTGTAATATGTGTACACCAGGGAAGCTAGATGATCACACTAACCAAGAATAGTTTAAAGTTCTTATGCAAACTCCTAAACAACTCATGAGCAGATAAAACATTTCAATATACCCGATTAAGTTAAGATAGTTTACCTCTGATGGGACATAGAAAAACGACACGACATCTACTTTCATTATTTCCAGTACAGGAATATCATTTTCCCTGAGAAGCTGCACGAACACCAATAAACAATAAACAGTTTGTACAATATATGTTCAGGTACAAAGTTTAATGAGATTGATAATATCACGGTCAAGGACGCACATGAATCTCACTAAAATCCATTTGGACGTCAATGCGTGTATTGTTGTCACCTGTGTCGTCAGAAGACTGTGATTTAATACTTTTAAGCTGAATGCCTGTGATGCTATTATCAAGAACAATGTCATATTCCTCATGTGATAGCTTCATATTCAGTTTGGGCACACTGAAAAGGACCTGCAGTAACAAATACTGTTAAGTATCATTCCGGACATGCAATCAATGAAGATTCATAATAAAGAAACAAATTAGATACTGTCAGCTAACTCAACCAAAAACTGCTCCGGAGCCCAATAAAAAACAATATAGAGAGTTTGTGATCATATGCAAGTTCAAGGGTTTGAAACCTGAGTAAATTTGTTTGATGGGACCAGTAAACATGTGATTGCCCTAAAAGATAAGGTATGCAAATAAGACCTAGTAAGTTGCATGATGAAGAATATTCCTTTTGTCATTTGACTACAAATCTTCTACAAGAAAAGAAAGATCACTAATTCAACTCAAGAGAGCCATCCAGAAAACTATTTTCATTTTGTAAGATTCTAGATTAGTGGCCATTAAAACATCAGACCTCGCACAAAATATCAAATATTAGCTAAATTAGGATTACCCATGCACGCAATAGGGTTTCGTAAAATTAATATACTGCGATTTGCGTTGTGTTTTTTAAATAGCTTTCAAGAGAAAAATAGGTCTTAACATTAAAAAAGGATTATACTGAATAATGTAACGAAGAGTTGTATGGTTTATGCTCACTTTAGTAACAGTAATTGACAAGACTTGAGCAACAACAAAACAATAAAAGAGTTTTTGGTTCACGCTCAATAGTTTGACAGCAAAAGTCCAAACCTTTTCTGGGAACACAGCAACATTCTTTGATATCGCAACAAGCCCTGACTGTTTCTTTTCTTTATTTTTTTCTGTTATGGCAGGGCAAATATCTTCTTCACGTTTAGTTGTAATGTTTGAAGAACCCTCTCTCTTGAGTAGCATTTTATCACACACATGTACTGATATTTCACCACTTTGTAGCTCTAGTTTCTTGATTGCAATACCAACTCCACTGCAGATGCATTTTATCGAAAGACCAAGAAGTCAAGAACATTATATGCACCCATCATTTTAAGTACGATTGCTCACATATATGAAATACAAATGATAGCATTCAGAAAAGCTAAAGGACCTGATGCTTGAATTCTGATAAGGGACAAGTAGTGGGTTCATTGTCTTGGCCAATAACATACTAGATTTTTATTGACAAATGGAGTTCAAAATTAATAATTTAAGGGTTAATAAGAGTTAGAAATAGATATTAGTTGTACTCAACTGCACAAACAACAACCTAAAAGTCTCACCTGATTTAATTAAGCCAGCTACTAATCTATCAATTAACTGCCTGGTCGAAATCATATAATATTATAATCACCAAAATAAACAGAAATAATCCTACCTATCAGGACCAAACTCACAGGAAAGAGCCAATTCCTCACAGCTGAAGGGAGCCAAAGACTTGTCCACCACATATGAACATGTATCAGCAGTACTTCCAGTCACATCAATGCTATTTAATTGGTCATGCTGCATTTGCGGTCTTCCCATGTAAATGGTAGTTGGTAGCAAAACTAACTTGAACACTGATGTCTGCTTAGATGGATCACCTTTATTCATATCCAGACTCACTTCTTTGATCTCAAGCACATATTTTGGAGTCTGTATGAAGTAAATATTTAGGGCTACCAGTTAGCATTGCAAAGTGAATTGTACGGGAAAAAAGTTAAGCCTCAGCAATCATAACCGATACAATGGAAGTTCTACTGAAGGTTTGCTAGTTATCTTTGTGGATCTAGGTACAGATGTAACAATCTTAAAATCATCAACTCGTTAATGTTTACCTTCAAATTCAGATCAGTAACAGAAACTGAAATGAACCGCGCAACTTTTGCAACCAACATCAGTTTTCCTTTGCTCTTCCCACTGCGAGACTTTTTAGTCTTAGTTTTCTGCGAACCTTTTGCACTTGGCCTCATCACAACTTCCAAATCACAAATTTGTATATGAATCTTAGGATCTTCGAAAAAGTATGAATCCCTAGTTTCATTAAGGACTGGCTTAAGCTTAAAGTAATTTCACCAATAGACACAGATTCCACTGCTCCCTGTAGTAATGCCATAAAGCTTAAATTAACAGGATCCGCTTTTAAATATGTTGAGCAAAGTAGTCGGACAGTGTTTGGTACAAAATTTTCATGTGACTTGTAATCTTACTCAACATATTGATTGCATTTTTAGTGCTTGGAGCTACTCCAATTTTCATAAAGCTTTGTTACTTGCCCAAAGCCTCAAATTGGAAATGTCAGATTTTCTTTAAATTAACTCACCAACTGGCCATTAATTATATTTTCAGATTACAAACTCAGAATGTAACAAGTAATATGCAAAATCATACTAACCTTTCTAAATTTCACTACAACATCCCTTAAGGATTTCCATCCTGCAATCTGAAACTCAACAGATGCTCCAGCAAATCGATCAAGAAGCTGTATGACAAGCCTAACTATACATCTGAAAATAAACAAGAATATAAAAATGTTCAGAAATCTGTTTTAACCGGTGTGAGAGGCATAACACTAGGACAAATTCATTATAAAAAAGAGTTCATCTAAACTGACTGTACATTTATCAGCATTGCTAGCCATAACTCTTAAACATTCTGACCAAGTCAACTTACCCATTGTCTTCGTTCAGCCAAATAACAAAACCATAAACATCAAACACAGCTGCATTTAACAACACACCAAACAAAAAAGCCGAATATCGAACATATTGCATGTAAATACATGACCAACAAAAAAAGAACTCTTACATAAAGATCAGCCATAACACCACGCAGGTGAACAAAAACCAGAAGAGAAATTTGGAAGGCGAAAACGCCATTTTCGCGGCGCTCTTCCCCTGCAGATTCACAGAAAACAAAAAACGAAATCCAAAATGGCGAAATCAATTCACGGCCTGTTCAGACGGAACGCATACGAAGCTTGCAACAACATCCATTGAGCGGCTAGGACATGCGCGGATCGAGAATAAACCCTAGAATTGAGGAGAAGGTGGTCCCGAAATGGAGCAAGGTGGCGAATTAATTTATCGATTAAGGCGGATCTGAGCGTTGAAGAGATATTTATAGTCGTGAATAGATCCGTGAGATGTGCACGACGAGCATGAAGGCGATGATGAACTCATCAATCGTTTCACATCAGCGCGGGCATTCATCTCCTGCTGTCACGCGCACGATTATCGGATATGCGGACTCGCAGTGTGGGAACCAATTACCAAACCCTCACACTTCATACAATTACACTCAAGTACCCTCACTTCTCATAAATTTATAAAATTTCATTTTACTAAGAAAATAATACACTATAAAAACTCTCCCCCTGACCCCTCCGTCCACCGCCTATCTCCGTCTCCTCTGCGAAACGGATGCAGCAGGTTGTGTGGCTGCGGGAAGGTGGTCTTCGTGTGGAAGTTCGATGGGCGATTTGTCTGGCGTTCCGTTGACCTCTCTCGGATTGCGAAATTGGCAGGTTCCCGGAGTTTATCTTTCACCGCCGATTTCGTTGTCCGATGTGCTCTGTTTTTGTGGCTTCGTCTTGAACGCTCATCCGGCTGTCACATGTCTGCTGGGTGCGACGTTCCATCAGTTTCTTTTAGTCCAGCTGCTGGAGGTGCTCTGCAATCTGGAGTTGTTTCTTCGACGGGGTTCTGCTCCGTTTGGTTGTGTTCCTCTTTCGGTTGTTCTTCGTCGGGGGCTTGCTGGTTGCGTCGGGTTGGCTAGCTGTTGTCGGCTGGGGTCGGTGCTCCACCAAGTTCTGTCTGATGTGTTTTGTTTCGGCGACTCTTTGTTGGGTTTGCTGTGTTTTAGTGCTCCATTGTCGGCTGCTCTCTCGGCGGCAGCTTCTGTGTTCTGGGTGGTCGTCGTCATCGTGTGTTCTGCGTATCCAGCATGTCCGATGGAAGGTGGCGGTCGGTTACGGCCAGTTTTATTTTGATCCATCGACGGCGTTCTTGTGGGTGGTTTCGTTTTCTGTCCGGTGGTGCGTGGTTTCGGTTGCTGCTCGTCGGATTGTTGCGTGGCATTCCCTTTCGGTTGCTACGTGTCTGATCCTCCAGTTGTTACGTGCTTTGTTTACAGTATGGCACGTGTATTCGATTTCGAGTTATTATGGACACGTATTTGAGTTACTATGGACACGTATTTCTGCCTCTTCTTCCAGCACGTGCCAGGCTTTCGTCCTTGTTGAATAATCCTGCGTTCTGGCACATGCTGTTACCTTCAATTTCCACGTGGTCACTTCTGCCCTATTTCACGTGGTTCATTATGGGAGTTATTGAGCTCACACGTGTCCCACTTGGTTCAGTACTTTGAACTGTATGGTTCATCTACTTTTCGACTGAACCAATCACCAATAGTTCATGTCTGCTTCCCATCCGAGATTATTTTGTTCGAGGTTCACAGTTGTCATCATTTTATTATCACTGCCGTCTCGGATGATAGTTTTCATGGACATACTTTTATGGATCATTCTGGAAAGCTGGTATTCTGGGATATTTTAAAATAAATTTCACGCTCATATCAATCATTTTTCACGGACTTCTTGGACTGCCGGTTTTTCAGAGTGGTTGTGCTCACAGTCTCGTGCTTCTGTCATATTTGTTCGCCGATTTTTTGGTACTGAGGCGAAGCATCTCGTTCACACTGTGCTTAGTTTAATTTTATTTTTGTGTTCGAGGTCTCCATTCGCTTGTCGTTTGGGATTAAGTCCTCTATTATGTACCGTCTGGGTCTTTGTACTCTTCTTATCAAAAAAAAAAAAAGAAAATAATACACTATTATGCTTTCAAGGAACTGAGGCACTAAGCTTAGTTTAATTTGGAAATTATAATATTGACTGCATATCAGATTATTTGAAACCATCCCATTTGATAAAAGGTAAAGGGTCCAATGGTAAACTAAAGATACGTTTACATCAGTGCTGACCATGTACTGACGGAGCCTGTTGCGCACTGCATACAACTTTCATAATCCAAATGTTGATCTGCCTAAAGCTCAGGGCTGACCAAGTAGCTTTGAATCACATGCCACGATCTTGACCTGGCCAATGTGCTCCTGTTTGTCATCAGTTTTAAGCAACGCATCTTGCAAGATAAAAGTCCAAACATTGTCACAGAACCTGTATGTGTGCAGATGACCCTGCAGAATACCGATTCCAAAACAAAATCAGAAGTGCAAGTGCAACACCGCCAAGTTCCAGTGGATGTTCACATATACAGTTATATAAAACCTGGATGCTAATTCCATATGTTTACCGCACCAGTTATTTAATGGAACTAATAACTTGTGTTGCAATAAAGATTGAACGACTTGGAGCATTCCTCACTGGTTTCATTGTCAAATTCAAATTTCCATTTAATTTTTAAGCATATGATGAAATATCAAATTCAGCCAGTCCCTTTTGTATGATGAAATATCAAATATCCTCAATACCATCAGTAGCTCAATACAGCCCAAGTTTACTACTACCTAGTCCTAGTCTAATTAGACAACCAACTCCGTGACAGAAAAACCGAGATGCCTACAATAAGCTTAATGAACCATGTCTACAACCAAAATAAAATAGCAAATAGATGTTGTGGAGATCAACCATTTGGACGGGTTCCTGACTCCTGTCCTCTTGTAAGGGTACAAAGAAAAAATAAATATTGTACCTTGAGCGTTATCTTTGTCTTGACTCGTGTCTCTAGTGCTTCAGTAATTGACTGTAGTAACAAAATCAACATACGTTTCTTATTTTTTGAACACACGTGATAAAATGCGAAACTACGCACCTTGTCGAATTGGATGAGGACTTGAATAGCAAGTTCCGGAGAAAGAGAGCCACTAGAAACCATCTCAATCCAGAGCCTCCGTCAAGCACATCCCAATCGTTGATCTCCGGTACAGCTCAAACGTCGCCATTCCACGTCCCTAAATCTGTCACACAAATACTTGAGATTTAAAAACACTCATCATCACTACGAAACAAAAAGATAACGATTCTCAGAAATTTCATGAATCAATTCATCATCTACTCGATTTCAACACAAGTCGATACGAATTCATACAATCGGACTAAATCGGAATCAATCGCAACAACTTTCGAGATCCGAAGCTACTCGGCTCGGAGCAGCGCCTGACAGCCACGTCTACCAAAGCTTCGTAAATGGTTGCGGGAAGTAAGATTTGGGGCTTTTTATACCCTAACCTTTTGAATCCTCGCTGCTTTTTATACACGCGAGAGTCGGTGAAGATTGTAAAGATTTGGGCTTTTTTGACCGGGCCCAAAATACCAAGTGTCGCTACCTGACTACCTGAGTTGGTAGATTTTCAACTTAGACAATAGATTCATTTATAATTGATATTTCACGGTTATTATATACAACATATCATATTAATAATTCTTTTAAATAAATCTTACAACAACATATGCTTAATATACTTTTTACATCTCTTGAAAATGGTGTTCAAAACTAATTTTAATATTTTTAGTGCTTATGGGCGTGTTTAATGAGTAATGTGGTTTTTGGTAAAACTTTGAATTTAGGTTGAAAACATTAAAATCACTATGTATAAGTAGGACTTAGACGGAAATTACTAAATGGAAACTTTAGAAACGGAGCGCTTATTGACTTAAACCAAATTATAAATTTACATAAACATAAGATAAAAAGCATTCATGTCTAATGTTGGTTTGAAACGCAATTTTGCATCAGAAGAGGTATAAGGATCAGAATGTAGGACACCCATCGACTACGAACCCTTTAGCCGTCGGACAAGATGCAAGAGGACAATGTTCTTCGGATCCCCACCAATCGAGCTTGATCTCCGTCATCTGAAGACCAAAGTAGAGCAGCAAAGTCGAGAATGCAAGGCCTGCGTCAAGGCCGGCAGAAAGCACGTAATTGTACCTAGTCCACCATCCTTTTCTGTACTTGAAAACAAAGTAGTTAAACACAACACCCAGTATAATCCAAGAATTGAAGTTAACGGCTGTGGCTGGAGGCATGACTCCTGTTGCCCCTAGGAGGACTGGGAGGTTGATCAATGGGATCCATTTATGTGAAGGGAATGCCTTGTGGAGGAGGTAGACGATGAGCGGACCTATAGCGCCAATCAGGATTGAGAGCATTATAGTATCCATGCTTTCCAAATAGTCTAGATGGACCAATTAACCCCAAATGACTGATGCATCGAAGAATACTCGGTCACTTGGGCAGGTCCAGGGACTGTTTGCTGGAAGGACATCCTTTTGGCAAATGTTGGGGATGGATGTTAGTAGCCACCATGCTGTGAGGACATTTATGATACCAGCAAGAATTGTCCCAATCGTCTGTGTACAAAGAAAATCAAATTTTTAACACAAACAACCAGGATGTGTTCGTTATAATAGTATTTATAAACAAAGAGACTCTGACTGACCTGAACAATAAACATGGAAATGGGAGGGATTTTCATGTAATGTCCAAGTTTGAAATCACTGAGAAATGAGAGTGCCTGGGACATACTAATATATCCGTATGTTTTGAAGCAGACATTGGCGATAGGTTTGCCAGGCAGAATCAATCCCATAACATACTCTGTAATAATGTTGAGTCCTGGAGTCTGTCATTAAATGGAAAATTCTAACTCCATCAAATTGAACGCTCACACTCATACCAAAAAGGGTGTTTTCTAATTTCAACAAAACAGGGAGGCTGACCTGATTTGTGGTGGCAGTGATGATACCGATTGGGAGTGTGAAAACCAAAGCCATTCCAGCAGCAAATATGAGACCCCACCATGGGAGTTGAACTTCATCTTTCATGACAGTACAGAGCACCAGTGACAGAACAAAGGAGATAGCCATTAAAGCGTAAAACCACCAAGCTGGTACATCCTTATATTTCTTCATTAGTCTTGTATGTATGTCCATTTTTGATCTAGTTGAGTTCTTGTACTGCCTGTATATCTCCCTGTTATCACAAAAAATGTCACATAATGTCTTTCTGGTATCATGATATGACCAGGTAATTAGTATGATAATGCTTTACTTACTTGCCATTGAACAGAAGGACATGAGAAAGTGTGGCCACCACAGCGGCGAACCCAAGTCCATATGAAATGGCAAAGAACCCACTTAGATATATCGGGCCTTTCTTCTCATAAGCTCCGATATCCAGCTCAAAATGTTTGTTCACTAAATCAGTCACTTCGTATAGTTGTCCAGCACCATCAAACAAATCCGAAGAGAAGATAGGGAATCTCTTGGCCCCATACAGATTAAAACCCCAATAAGCTATTGGCATTACAAGATAAATATACAGAACATAGCCAACAATCACATTGACAATAGCAAAAAATGGGGTGATGAGAGGACTTCCCAAGTATGACGCCACAACTGACCAATCAAAGGACAAAGCACCTAGACCTAAGCCATTCATGCCTGAGCCAAGCTGTTGAGCTGTGACAGAATTCGGAAAGACCCAACAGACCCAAGAGAAGTATGAGAGTGCTGCCATAAAATAGCCTGGAACTATGTACCAGACAAAGCTGCATATAAGTGCTATTGCGAAGAACTTTCCTCTTGACATTCTCGAATTGTCTTTCTCGTGCAAGGCACTACAAATTACAACAACAACCAGTAATTCAGAGATTAAGCATTAGTTATTAAGTTCTTCAGGGCCTCATCTCAAGCACAAGTTATAAAAACGTACATATCAAGCACAGATGAATTTACCCAACACTTCCAATCAAAATTAGAAAGCACATGCAACAAGAATATATATACTCAAAACAAATGATACACATAATGTTAGTTCAGGAGTATATTGTTTCAGTTTTACCCTCAGATCAACTTTGTGATTCTTTTCAGGACATTCAATTTTAAGTACTGTCAGTAGATTTTTGTTTCCAGCAGTCATTTTGACTTTGATTTTAGAAATAAAAATTTATCATCTTGTCATCATCAAACTATCGTGAGGGAATTAAATCAAAGTATTCAGTACCTGAATAACGACACCTGCATGACAGTACTAGGCCACCACATTTCAGCCGGATCAACTACATATTTGCGCAGAATCCCAGCCCATCCGTACCCCAAAACCTGCCCACACCAACACAAAATAAGCCATTGTAAGCAAATTCAATACACGATTACCTCTGCAACTGGGAATTAAACATATACACATAAATTATCAGTACCTGGGTCGTAATGACGAGAATGAAGCTGGCCAGTAACGAAATCTTACGTAAATAAAAAGCCTTAATGATAGTAATAATACTAATAGCATAAGCTCCACCACTACCAAACCCTGATCCAGCATTAGCAAACATAGATATCAACACATGTTCCTTCATATTAAACGGACCCGGGTTAAGCGAAAACTCCCACGACCCGACCCGAAATTTCCTATCCGGCAAAACCCGCGCCATCAACCGCCCGATCGGCAGCGACGCAATCTGTATAGAAATCATCGTAATCGTCAACGGCTCCGTCCTGTAACTGAAGAATATGTTAACGAATGAGAGCAACGCACACGAGATGAGTCCAAGGAACCACATGCGGAATGTGTAAACTGGTAGTGACGGATCATCATCCGTCGGCACTGTGAGACGCACTTGCTCAACCGTTGAATTATCTTCCGGCGGCGCGTCGGGGATATCGAGCGACGTGACGGAGGCCATATTGTGCGCGTGGATTGCGATTGAAGCTTGAGACGCTTTGTTTTTCGAATTAGTGGTAATGTAAATTAATTAGATTGAATGTTTTTATAAGATTCTTTTAATTTTCATAATTTGTTATTATCACTATTTTTATGTGAATATTTCTTTCTCCCAGCGGTCATTATCTTTTCTTTACGTTGAAAATACGTTTAATTAGTAACTACTTTTTGAATTCAAATTATAATTAGAAAATATTTTTGTAAATTTAGGGATGAATCGGATTTGGAGAATGAATGATATGGTAAATATTAAATGTATTTAGTGTGGAAAATAATATTACCAAAAAAGAATTTAAATGGATACATTTTTCAATGAGAAACTATTTAAGAAAGTGAATCATTATCAAAAAAGGAAGTGTATGGTTGATTTTGGCTAGACAACTCTACAGTTGGTTACGTGACGTTTTATTTTTTGTTTGAAAAGGCTTTTCATCCGTCTGATACCTTCTAATTTTGTTGAGATTTATTACTAGGAAAAGGCATTACACATACATTTCCATGCCATACTTTGTAAATTTGATAAATGTTTGATGTACAAAAACGTGCCAAAAGTATCTTCTAACAAAAATTGACGTAGCGGCCTGTACCGCGACATAGAATTGTACAGAGAATCTTTGAAATATGCGTCTTTTTGACTTTTTGTTTACTAAACATACTTTAAATATAAATTAAATGTTTCTGTATTTCAATATGTTAATTAAATACGCTTCAAGTATCTAACCTCAAAGAATATTAATCAAAAATGTTTTCGTCCCATAAGAATTTTTTAGTGCATAAATAAAAAAACTAATCATAAAATCTTAACAATCAATACAGAGAGAATACTTTTTGAGTAATGTGATATTATGAACACTCCCTCCGTCTCATTATGTTTGTTCACTTCGATTATTTAAACCTAACATATAATTAAAAAAAGTGGACAATTTTGTGGGATGGAGGGAGCATTTATTAGTGTTAAAACACCTCCAAGTTGATGTGTAAATTATTTGTGCAAAAATATACTTCGGTATTATGTTAATTTTGTATGAAGTATAAGGGATAATTTTTTATGGTTAAAATTAAAATTGATTTTTACGATTTGATTTGATGATTTCTTCTATTTTAAACATCGTCCTTGAATATAATCAACAATTTTTTTGTCTCCATCTTATAAAAATATATTTATCTCTTTTGATTTTTCCAGTTTTATAATCAGATAATGTGAGATATTCTTATTGTGAATAAAGTTCAGTTACAGAGTTTGGATGGTTTAATAATAACCAACGTGATAGGTATAATTAATGAGTAAATAGGAATTGTAATATAATTATTAATTAATTTTAATTACAGTACTTATTAAGCAAATTGTTCAGCTTCCATTATCAGATCAAGCTTTTCCGGCTGAGGAAGGCAATGCCAGATGTGCTTCAGGTATTGCATTATAACTAGCGGAAGCTTGCATCTTCCAGACAGAATATTAACTAAAGTAGCACAATACGTTTCGAAAACTTCAAACTGATTTATATCTAATGCAAGCTGCATAGCTATAGCTACTAATAGTGCCTTACATTCCATTACTTTCAAATACGCACGCAGCTTTAACATCCCAAATAACTGACCCATGGTCAACTGAGTTAAGATAAAACCGGATAAATCACAATACAAATAAACTGACTTTTATCCATATGACAAGAGCAGTACAACATCCGGTCAACAACCACAAGAAAATTATCGACCACAATATTATTGAGGGAAAGTATCATGTGGAACCCCCACCTTTTCATGGATCCATGGATCCCTCTTTACATTCGTTGATTGCATTTACTGGTTTGCATTTTGGACGCACCAGATTGTGCCAGCGCATTAATGAGCATGTGCATTTCACGTGTGCATTTCAAAAATGCAAACACGTGGCACAATCTGGTGCACACAAAAAATGCAATCAACGGTGATGAAGGGGGATCCATGGATCCATGAAAAGAGGGGGGTTCCACATGATACTTCCCCATATTATTGAATGTCAATGTTTAATTGGGCTAAATGAATAATATTAAGAGAATGATTAAAGCCCAAAAGATATACTCCCTCTGTCCCACTAAGTTTGTCCACTTTCCTTTTTTAGCGTCCCCTAATGTTTGTCCACTTTCCTTTATTCTCCACCACACATTCTACTTTTTCACTCATTTACTTATTATTCATTTATTCTCAACCACACATTTTATACCTTCTTTCTATCTTAATTTGCGTGCAAATGGTGCTTTTGGACAAACTCACCGGGACGGAGGGAGTAAGATTAAAGGGAGAGAGTGGAGTTTTTTTAGAAAAGTGCGGAGAAGGTGAGATTAATATATTTTAGTTAGATATTTCTAGAGGTTAAATTTGGATCGTTGAATGAATTCAAACATCAACATTCGTATAAATAGAGGTCTTGTGATGAGAATTCAACATTTCAAACTCTTGTTAAAGTTTTTCACTTATATAATAAAATCCGTCTTAAGTAAGTTGTGCACTCAACAAATATTAGATCTCATCTCAAACTTATCAAAAAAGTAACCACAAACAGACATTTGTACACAGTTGATAGACTAATCCATATTCGTATATTGCAAAGCAAAGAAAGTTGCAAATTAAAGAGAAGAATTGTAATTAGTTGAGTAATCGAATGAAATGTCAGTCAACAGAATCCCTGGAAATTTCATAGTGGAAACCAGACAAATCAGGTTTATAGGTTTTATATGTATTTAACTAGCTTAGTTTAGCATAAGGGGTGGTGTCCAGATGGTCATGTTCTTGATCAAGTAGCCAAAAGCGCTCGATTTCGAGTCGCCCTGGACGCATCATTTTTCACATTTTGTGAGAAGTGCCCAATGTAACTGCT